>JAVVLW010002845.1:0-85211 GCA_034401795.1 Chaetoderma sp. LZ-2023a
AAGATAAGGTTTGTGGAAGGTAATACAACATGGAAAGTGGAAGACAACGCTTGTAGAAAGTGAAAGATAAGATTTGTGGAGGGTAATACAACATGGAAAGTGGAAGACAACTCTTGTAGAAAGGGAAAGATAAGGTTTGTGGAAGGTAATACAACATGGAGAGTGGAAGACAACGCTTGTAGAAAGTGAAAGATACGGTTTGTAGAAGGTAATACAACATGGAAGGTGGAAGACAACGCTTCTAGAAAGTGAAAGATAAGGTTTGTGGAAGGTAATACAATATGGAAAGTGGAAGACAACGCTTGTAGAAAGTAAAAGATAAGATTTGTGGAAGGTAACACAACATGGAAAGTGGAAGACAATGCTTGTAGAAAGTGAAAGATAAGGTTTGTGGAAGGTAATACAATATGGAAAGTGGAAGACAACGCTTGTAGAAAGTGAAAGATAATGTTTGTGGAAGGTAATACAATATGGGAAGTGGAAGACAACGCTTGTAGAAAGTGAAAGATAAGGTTTGTGGAAGGTAATACAACATGGAAAGTGGAAGACAACGCTTGTAGAAAGTGAAAGATAAGGTTTGTGGAAGGTAATACAATATGGAAAGTGGAAGACAACGCTTGTAGAAAGTGAAAGATAAGGTTTGTGGAAGGTAATACAACATAGAAAGTGGAAGACAACGCTTGTAGGAAGTGAAAGATACAGTTTGTGGAAGGTAATACAACATGGAAAGTGGAAGACAACGCTTGTAGAAAGTGAAAGAGAAGGTTTGTGGAAGGTAATACAAACATGGAAAGTGGAAGACAACTCTTCTAGAAAGTGAAAGATAAGGTTTGTGGAAGGTAATACAACATGGAAAGTGGAAAACAACACTTGTAGAAAGTGAAAGATAAGGGTCGTGGAAGGTAATACAACATGGAAAGTGGAAGACAACGCTTGTAGAAAGTGAAAGATAATGCTTGTGGAAGATAATACAATATGGAAAGTGGAAGACAACGCTTGTAGAAAGTGAAAGATAAGGTTTGTGGAAGGTAATACAACATGGAAAGTGGAAGACAACGCTTGTAGAAAGTGAAAGATAAGGTTTGTGGAAGGTAATACAATATGGAAAGTGGAAGACAACTCTTGTAGAAAGTGAAAGATACGGTTTGTGGAAGGTAATACAACATGCAAAGTGGAAGACAACGCTTGTAGAAAGTGAAAGATACGGTTTATGGAAGGTAATACAACATCGAAAGTGGAAGACAACGCTTGTAGAAAGTGAAAGGTAAGGTTTGTGGAAGGTAATACAACATGGAAAGTCGAAGACAACGCTTGTAGAAAGTGAAAGATAAGGTTTGTGGAAGGTAATACAATATGGAAAGTGGAAGACAACTCTTGTAGAAAGGGAAAGATAAGGTTTGTGGAAGGTAATACAACATGCAAAGTGGAAGGTTACGCTTGTAGAAAGTGAAAGATAAGGTTTGTGCAAGGTAATACAACATGGAAAGTGGAAGACAACGCTTGTAGAAAGTGAAAGATACGGTTTGTGGAAGGTAATACAATATGGAAAGTGGAAGACAACGCTTGTAGAAAGTGAAAGATAATGATTGTGGAAGATAATACAATATGGAAAGTGGAAGACAACGCTTGTAGAAAGTGAAAGATAAGGTTTGTGGAAGGTAATACAATATGGAAAGTGGAAGACAACTCTTGTAGAAAGTGAAAGATACGGTTTGTGGAAGGTAATACAACATGCAAAGTGGAAGACAACGCTTGTAGAAAGTGAAAGATACGGTTTGTGGAAGGTAATACAACATGGAAAGTGGAAGACAACGCTTGTAGAAAGTGAAAGATAAGGTTTGTGGAAGGTAATACAACATGGAAAGTGGAAGACAACGCTTGTAGAAAGTGAAAGATACGATTTGTGGAAGGTAATACAATATGGAAAGTGTAAGACAACGCATGTAGAAAGTAAAAGATAAGATTTGTGGAAGGTAACACAACATGGAAAGTGGAAGACAACGCTTGTAGAAAGTGAAAGATAAGGTTTGTGGAAGGTAATACAACATGGAAAGTAGAAGACAACGCTTGTAGAAAGTGAAAGATAAGGTTTGTGGAAGGTAATACAACATGGAAAGTGGAAGACAACGCTTGTAGAAAGTGAAAGATAAGGTTTGTGGAAGGTAATACAATATGGAAAGTGGAAGACAACTCTTGTAGAAAGTGAAAGATACGGTTTGTGGAAGGTAATACAACATGCAAAGTGGAAGACAACGCTTGTAGAAAGTGAAAGATACGGTTTGTGGAAGGTAATACAACATCGAAAGTGGAAGACAACGCTTGTAGAAAGTGAAAGATAAGGTTTGTGGAAGGTAATACAACATGGAAAGTGGAAGACAACGCTTGTAGAAAGTGAAAGATACGATTTGTGGAAGGTAATACAATATGGAAAGTAGAAGACAACGCTTGTAGAAAATAAAAGTTAAGATTTGTGGAAGGTAACACAACAGGGAAAGTGGAAGACAACGCTTGTAGAAAGTGAAAGGTAAGGTTTGTGGAGGGTAATACAACATGGAAAGTGGAAGGGTACGCTTGTAGAAAGTGAAAGATAAGGTTTGTGGAAGGTAATACAACATGGAAAGTGGAAGACAACGCTTGTAGAAAGTGAAAGATAAGGTTTGTGGAAGGTAATACAATATGGAAAGTGGAAGACAACTCTTGTAGAAAGTGAAAGATAATGCTTGTGGAAGATAATACAATATGGAAAGTGGAAGACAACGCTTGTAGAAAGTGAAAGATAAGGTTTGTGGAAGGTAATACAACATGGAAAGTGGAAGACAACGCTTGTAGAAAGTGAAAGATAAGGTTTGTGGAAGGTAATACAATATGGAAAGTGGAAGACAACTCTTGTAGAAAGTGAAAGATACGGTTTGTGGAAGGTAATACAACATGCAAAGTGGAAGACAACGCTTGTAGAAAGTGAAAGATACGGTTTGTGGAAGGTAATACAACATGGAAAGTGGAAGACAACGCTTGTAGAAAGTGAAAGATAAGGTTTGTGGAAGGTAATACAACATGGAAAGTGGAAGACAACGCTTGTAGAAAGTGAAAGATACGATTTGTGGAAGGTAATACAATATGGAAAGTGGAAGACAACGCATGTAGAAAGTAAAAGATAAGATTTGTGGAAGGTAACACAACATGGAAAGTGGAAGATAACGCTTGTAGAAAGTGAAAGATAAGGTTTGTGGAAGGTAATACAACATGGAAAGTGGAAGACAACGCTTGTAGCAAGTGAAAGATAAGGTTTGTGGAAGGTAATACAATATGGAAAGTGGAAGACAACTCTTGTAGAAAGGGAAAGATAAGGTTTGTGGAAGGTAATACAACATGCAAAGTGGAAGACAACGCTTGTAGAAAGTGAAAGATAAGGTTTGTGGAAGGTAATACAACATGGAAAGTGGAAGACAACGCTTGTAGAAAGTGAAAGATAAGGTTTGTGGAGGGTAATACAATATGGAAAGTGGAAGACAACTCTTGTAGAAAGGGAAAGATAAGGTTTGTGGAAGGTAATACAACATGCAAAGTGGAAGACAACGCCTGTAGAAAGTGAAAGATACGGTTAGTGGAAGGTAATACAACATGGAAAGTGGAAGACAACGCATGTAGAAAGTGAAAGATAAGGTTTGTGGAAGGTAATACAATATGGAAAGTGGAAGACAACACTTGTAGAAAGTAAAAGATAATGTTTGTGGAAGGTAATACAATATGGAAAGTGGAAGACAACGCTTGTAGAAAGTGAAAGATAAGGTTTGTGGAAGGTAATACAATATGGAAAATGGAAGACAACGCTTATAGAAAGTGAAAGATAAGGTTTGTGGAAGGTAATAGAATATGGAAAGTGGAAGACAACGCTTGTAGAAAGTGAAAGATAAGATTTGTGGACGGTAATACAATATGGAAAGTGGAGGACAACTCTTGTAGAAAGTGAAAGATACGGTTAGTGGAAGGTAATACAACATGGAAAGTGGAAGACAACGCATGTAGAAAGTGAAAGACAAAGTTTGTGGAAGGTAATACAATATGGAAAGTGGAAGACAACACTTGTAGAAAGTAAAAGATAATGTTTGTGGAAGGTAATACAATATGGAAAGTGGAAGACAACGCTTGTAGAAAGTGAAAGATAAGGTTTGTGGAAGGTAATACAATATGGAAAGTGGAAGACAACGCTTATAGAAAGTGAAAGATAAGGTTTGTGGAAGGTAACAGAACATGGAAAGTGGAAGACAACGCTTGTAGAAAGTGAAAGATAAGATTTGTGGAAGGTAATACAATATGGAAAGTGGAGGACAACACTTGTAGAAAGTACAAATTAAGGTTTGTGGAAGGTAATACAACATGCAAAGTGGAAGACAACGCTTGTAGAAAGTGAAAGATAAGGTTTGTGGAAGGTAATACAACATGGAAAGTGGAAGACAACGCTTGGAGAAAGTGAAAGATAAGGTTTGTGGACGGTAATACAACATGGAATGTGGAAGACAACGCTTGTAGAAAGTGAAAGATAAGGTTTGTGGAAGGTAATACAACATGGAAAGTGGAAGACAACGCTTGTAGAAAGTGAAAGATAAGATTTGTGGAGGGTAATACAACATGGAAAGTGGAAGACAACTCTTGTAGAAAGGGAAAGATAAGGTTTGTGGAAGGTAATACAACATGGAGAGTGGAAGACAACGCTTGTAGAAAGTGAAAGATACGGTTTGTAGAAGGTAATACAACATGGAAGGTGGAAGACAACGCTTCTAGAAAGTGAAAGATAAGGTTTGTGGAAGGTAATACAATATGGAAAGTGGAAGACAACGCTTGTAGAAAGTAAAAGATAAGATTTGTGGAAGGTAACACAACATGGAAAGTGGAAGACAACGCTTGTAGAAAGTGAAAGATAAGGTTTGTGGAAGGTAATACAATAAGGAAAGTGGAAGACAACGCTTGTAGAAAGTGAAAGATAATGTTTGTGGAAGGTAATACAATATGGGAAGTGGAAGACAACGCTTGTAGAAAGTGAAAGATAAGGTTTGTGGAAGGTAATACAACATGGAAAGTGGAAGACAACGCTTGTAGAAAGTGAAAGATAAGGTTTGTGGAAGGTAATACAATATGGAAAGTGGAAGACAACGCTTGTAGGAAGTGAAAGATACGGTTTGTGGAAGGTAATACAACATGGAAAGTGGAAGACAACGCTTGTAGAAAGTGAAAGATACGGTTTGTGGAAGGTAATACAACATGGAAAGTGGAAGACAACGCTTGTAGAAAGTGAAAGAGAAGGTTTGTGGAAGGTAATACAACATGGAAAGTGGAAGACAATTCTTCTAGAAAGTGAAAGATAAGGTTTGTGGAAGGTAATACAACATGGAAAGTGGAAAACAACACTTGTAGAAAGTGAAAGATAAGGTTCGTGGAAGGTAATACAACATGGAAAGTGGAAGACAACGCTTGTAGAAAGTGAAAGATAATGCTTGTGGAAGATAATACAATATGGAAAGTGGAAGGCAACGCTTGTAGAAAGTGAAAGATAAGGTTTGTGGAAGGTAATACAACATGGAAAGTGGAAGACAACGCTTGTAGAAAGTGAAAGATAAGGTTTGTGGAAGGTAATACAATATGGAAAGTGGAAGACAACTCTTGTAGAAAGGGAAAGATAAGGTTTGTGGAAGGTATTACAACATGCAAAGTGGAAGGGTACGCTTGTAGAAAGTGAAAGATAAGGTTTGTGGAAGGTAATACAACATGGAAAGTGGAAGACAACGCTTGTAGAAAGTGAAAGATAAGGTTTGTGGAAGGTAATACAACATGGAAAGTGGAAGACAACGCTTGTAGAAAGTGAAAGATACGATTTGTGGAAGGTAATACAATATGGAAAGTGTAAGACAACGCATGTAGAAAGTAAAAGATAAGATTTGTGGAAGGTAACACAACATGGAAAGTGGAAGACAACGCTTGTAGAAAGTGAAAGATAAGGTTTGTGGAAGGTAATACAACATGGAAAGTAGAAGAGAACGCTTGTAGAAAGTGAAAGATAAGGTTTGTGGAAGGTAATACAACATGGAAAGTGGAAGACAACGCTTGTAGAAAGTGAAAGATAAGGTTTGTGGAAGGTAATACAATATGGAAAGTGGAAGACAACTCTTGTAGAAAGTGAAAGATACGGTTTGTGGAAGGTAATACAACATGCAAAGTGGAAGACAACGCTTGTAGAAAGTGAAAGATACGGTTTGTGGAAGGTAATACAACATCGAAAGTGGAAGACAACGCTTGTAGAAAGTGAAAGATAAGGTTTGTGGAAGGTAATACAACATGGAAAGTGGAAGACAACGCTTGTAGAAAGTGAAAGATAAGGTTTGTGGAAGGTAACAGAACATGGAAAGTGGAAGACAACGCTTGTAGAAAGTGAAAGATAAGATTTGTGGAAGGTAATACAATATGGAAAGTGGAGGACAACACTTGTAGAGAGTACAAATTAAGGTTTGTGGAAGGTAATACAACATGCAAAGTGGAAGACAACGCTTGTAGAAAGTGAAAGATAAGGTTTGTGGAAGGTAATACAACATGGAAAGTGGAAGACAACGCTTGGAGAAAGTGAAAGATAAGGTTTGTGGACGGTAATACAACATGGAATGTGGAAGACAACGCTTGTAGAAAGTGAAAGATAAGGTTTGTGGAAGGTAATACAACATGGAAAGTGGAAGACAACGCTTGTAGAAAGTGAAAGATAAGATTTGTGGAGGGTAATACAACATGGAAAGTGGAAGACAACTCTTGTAGAAAGGGAAAGATAAGGTTTGTGGAAGGTAATACAACATGGAGAGTGGAAGACAACGCTTGTAGAAAGTGAAAGATACGGTTTGTAGAAGGTAATACAACATGGAAGGTGGAAGACAACGCTTCTAGAAAGTGAAAGATAAGGTTTGTGGAAGGTAATACAATATGGAAAGTGGAAGACAACGCTTGTAGAAAGTAAAAGATAAGATTTGTGGAAGGTAACACAACATGGAAAGTGGAAGACAACGCTTGTAGAAAGTGAAAGATAAGGTTTGTGGAAGGTAATACAATAAGGAAAGTGGAAGACAACGCTTGTAGAAAGTGAAAGATAATGTTTGTGGAAGGTAATACAATATGGGAAGTGGAAGACAACGCTTGTAGAAAGTGAAAGATAAGGTTTGTGGAAGGTAATACAACATGGAAAGTGGAAGACAACGCTTGTAGAAAGTGAAAGATAAGGTTTGTGGAAGGTAATACAATATGGAAAGTGGAAGACAACGCTTGTAGGAAGTGAAAGATACGGTTTGTGGAAGGTAATACAACATGGAAAGTGGAAGACAACGCTTGTAGAAAGTGAAAGATACGGTTTGTGGAAGGTAATACAACATGGAAAGTGGAAGACAACGCTTGTAGAAAGTGAAAGAGAAGGTTTGTGGAAGGTAATACAACATGGAAAGTGGAAGACAATTCTTCTAGAAAGTGAAAGATAAGGTTTGTGGAAGGTAATACAACATGGAAAGTGGAAAACAACACTTGTAGAAAGTGAAAGATAAGGTTCGTGGAAGGTAATACAACATGGAAAGTGGAAGACAACGCTTGTAGAAAGTGAAAGATAATGCTTGTGGAAGATAATACAATATGGAAAGTGGAAGGCAACGCTTGTAGAAAGTGAAAGATAAGGTTTGTGGAAGGTAATACAACATGGAAAGTGGAAGACAACGCTTGTAGAAAGTGAAAGATAAGGTTTGTGGAAGGTAATACAATATGGAAAGTGGAAGACAACTCTTGTAGAAAGGGAAAGATAAGGTTTGTGGAAGGTATTACAACATGCAAAGTGGAAGGGTACGCTTGTAGAAAGTGAAAGATAAGGTTTGTGGAAGGTAATACAACATGGAAAGTGGAAGACAACGCTTGTAGAAAGTGAAAGATAAGGTTTGTGGAAGGTAATACAACATGGAAAGTGGAAGACAACGCTTGTAGAAAGTGAAAGATACGATTTGTGGAAGGTAATACAATATGGAAAGTGTAAGACAACGCATGTAGAAAGTAAAAGATAAGATTTGTGGAAGGTAACACAACATGGAAAGTGGAAGACAACGCTTGTAGAAAGTGAAAGATAAGGTTTGTGGAAGGTAATACAACATGGAAAGTAGAAGACAACGCTTGTAGAAAGTGAAAGATAAGGTTTGTGGAAGGTAATACAACATGGAAAGTGGAAGACAACGCTTGTAGAAAGTGAAAGATAAGGTTTGTGGAAGGTAATACAATATGGAAAGTGGAAGACAACTCTTGTAGAAAGTGAAAGATACGGTTTGTGGAAGGTAATACAACATGCAAAGTGGAAGACAACGCTTGTAGAAAGTGAAAGATACGGTTTGTGGAAGGTAATACAACATCGAAAGTGGAAGACAACGCTTGTAGAAAGTGAAAGATAAGGTTTGTGGAAGGTAATACAACATGGAAAGTGGAAGACAACGCTTGTAGAAAGTGAAAGATACGATTTGTGGAAGGTAATACAATATGGAAAGTAGAAGACAACGCTTGTAGAAAATAAAAGTTAAGATTTGTGGAAGGTAACACAACAGGGAAAGTGGAAGACAACGCTTGTAGAAAGTGAAAGGTAAGGTTTGTGGAAGGTAATACAACATGGAAAGTGGAAGGGTACGCTTGTAGAAAGTGAAAGATAAGGTTTGTGGAAGGTAATACAACATGGAAAGTGGAAGACAACGCTTGTAGAAAGTGAAAGATAAGGTTTGTGGAAGGTAATACAATATGGAAAGTGGAAGACAACTCTTGTAGAAAGTGAAAGATAATGCTTGTGGAAGATAATACAATATGGAAAGTGGAAGACAACGCTTGTAGAAAGTGAAAGATAAGGTTTGTGGAAGGTAATACAACATGGAAAGTGGAAGACAACGCTTGTAGAAAGTGAAAGATAAGGTTTGTGGAAGGTAATACAATATGGAAAGTGGAAGACAACTCTTGTAGAAAGTGAAAGATACGGTTTGTGGAAGGTAATACAACATGCAAAGTGGAAGACAACGCTTGTAGAAAGTGAAAGATACGGTTTGTGGAAGGTAATACAACATGGAAAGTGGAAGACAACGCTTGTAGAAAGTGAAAGATAAGGTTTGTGGAAGGTAATACAACATGGAAAGTGGAAGACAACGCTTGTAGAAAGTGAAAGATACGATTTGTGGAAGGTAATACAATATGGAAAGTGGAAGACAACGCATGTAGAAAGTAAAAGATAAGATTTGTGGAAGGTAACACAACATGGAAAGTGGAAGATAACGCTTGTAGAAAGTGAAAGATAAGGTTTGTGGAAGGTAATACAACATGGAAAGTGGAAGACAACGCTTGTAGCAAGTGAAAGATAAGGTTTGTGGAAGGTAATACAATATGGAAAGTGGAAGACAACTCTTGTAGAAAGGGAAAGATAAGGTTTGTGGAAGGTAATACAACATGCAAAGTGGAAGACAACGCTTGTAGAAAGTGAAAGATAAGGTTTGTGGAAGGTAATACAACATGGAAAGTGGAAGACAACGCTTGTAGAAAGTGAAAGATAAGGTTTGTGGAGGGTAATACAATATGGAAAGTGGAAGACAACTCTTGTAGAAAGGGAAAGATAAGGTTTGTGGAAGGTAATACAACATGCAAAGTGGAAGACAACGCCTGTAGAAAGTGAAAGATACGGTTAGTGGAAGGTAATACAACATGGAAAGTGGAAGACAACGCATGTAGAAAGTGAAAGATAAGGTTTGTGGAAGGTAATACAATATGGAAAGTGGAAGACAACACTTGTAGAAAGTAAAAGATAATGTTTGTGGAAGGTAATACAATATGGAAAGTGGAAGACAACGCTTGTAGAAAGTGAAAGATAAGGTTTGTGGAAGGTAATACAATATGGAAAATGGAAGACAACGCTTATAGAAAGTGAAAGATAAGGTTTGTGGAAGGTAATAGAATATGGAAAGTGGAAGACAACGCTTGTAGAAAGTGAAAGATAAGATTTGTGGACGGTAATACAATATGGAAAGTGGAGGACAACTCTTGTAGAAAGTGAAAGATACGGTTAGTGGAAGGTAATACAACATGGAAAGTGGAAGACAACGCATGTAGAAAGTGAAAGACAAAGTTTGTGGAAGGTAATACAATATGGAAAGTGGAAGACAACACTTGTAGAAAGTAAAAGATAATGTTTGTGGAAGGTAATACAATATGGAAAGTGGAAGACAACGCTTGTAGAAAGTGAAAGATAAGGTTTGTGGAAGGTAATACAATATGGAAAGTGGAAGACAACGCTTATAGAAAGTGAAAGATAAGGTTTGTGGAAGGTAATACAACATGCAAAGTGGAAGACAACGCTTGTAGAAAGTAAAAGATAATGTTTGTGGAGGGTAATACAACATGGAAAGTGGAAGACAACTCTTGTAGAAAGGGAAAGATAAGGTTTGTGGAAGGTAATACAACATGGAGAGTGGAAGACAACGCTTGTAGAAAGTGAAAGATACGGTTTGTAGAAGGTAATACAACATGGAAGGTGGAAGACAACGCTTCTAGAAAGTGAAAGATAAGGTTTGTGGAAGGTAATACAATATGGAAAGTGGAAGACAACGCTTGTAGAAAGTAAAAGATAAGATTTGTGGAAGGTAACACAACATGGAAAGTGGAAGACAACGCTTGTAGAAAGTGAAAGATAAGGTTTGTGGAAGGTAATACAATATGGAAAGTGGAAGACAACGCTTGTAGAAAGTGAAAGATAATGTTTGTGGAAGGTAATACAATATGGGAAGTGGAAGACAACGCTTGTAGAAAGTGAAAGATAAGGTTTGTGGAAGGTAATACAACATGGAAAGTGGAAGACAACGCTTGTAGAAAGTGAAAGATAAGGTTTGTGGAAGGTAATACAATATGGAAAGTGGAAGACAACGCTTGTAGGAAGTGAAAGATACGGTTTGTGGAAGGTAATACAACATGGAAAGTGGAAGACAACGCTTGTAGAAAGTGAAAGATACGGTTTGTGGAAGGTAATACAACATGGAAAGTGGAAGACAACGCTTGTAGAAAGTGAAAGAGAAGGTTTGTGGAAGGTAATACAACATGGAAAGTGGAAGACAATTCTTCTAGAAAGTGAAAGATAAGGTTTGTGGAAGGTAATACAACATGGAAAGTGGAAAACAACACTTGTAGAAAGTGAAAGATAAGGTTCGTGGAAGGTAATACAACATGGAAAGTGGAAGACAACGCTTGTAGAAAGTGAAAGATAATGCTTGTGGAAGATAATACAATATGGAAAGTGGAAGGCAACGCTTGTAGAAAGTGAAAGATAAGGTTTGTGGAAGGTAATACAACATGGAAAGTGGAAGACAACGCTTGTAGAAAGTGAAAGATAAGGTTTGTGGAAGGTAATACAATATGGAAAGTGGAAGACAACTCTTGTAGAAAGGGAAAGATAAGGTTTGTGGAAGGTATTACAACATGCAAAGTGGAAGGGTACGCTTGTAGAAAGTGAAAGATAAGGTTTGTGGAAGGTAATACAACATGGAAAGTGGAAGACAACGCTTGTAGAAAGTGAAAGATACGGTTTGTGGAAGGTAATACAATATGGAAAGTGGAAGACAACTCTTGTAGAAAGTGAAAGATAATGCTTGTGGAAGATAATACAATATGGAAAGTGGAAGACAACGCTTGTAGAAAGTGAAAGATAAGGTTTGTGGAAGGTAACACAACAGGGAAAGTGGAAGACAACGCTTGTAGATAGTGAAAGGTAATGTTTGTGGAAGGTAATACAACATGGAAAGTGGAAGACAACGCTTGTAGAAAGTGAAAGATAAGGTTTGTGGAAGGTAATACAATATGGAAAGTGGAAGACAACTCTTGTAGAAAGGGAAAGATAAGGTTTGTGGAAGGTAATACAACATGCAAAGTGGAAGGGTACGCTTGTAGAAAGTGAAAGATAAGGTTTGTGGAAGGTAATACAACATGGAAAGTGGAAGACAACGCTTGTAGAAAGTGAAAGATAAGGTTTGTGGAAGGTAATACAATATGGAAAGTGGAAGACAACTCTTGTAGAAAGTGAAAGATAATGCTTGTGGAAGATAATACAATATGGAAAGTGGAAGACAACGCTTGTAGAAAGTGAAAGATACGGTTTGTGGAAGGTAATACAACATGCAAAGTGGAAGACAACGCTTGTAGAAAGTGAAAGATACGGTTTGTGGAAGGTAATACAACATGGAAAGTGGAAGACAACGCTTGTAGAAAGTGAAAGATAAGGTTTGTGGAAGGTAATACAACATGGAAAGTGGAAGACAACGCTTGTAGAAAGTGAAAGATACGATTTGTGGAAGGTAATACAATATGGAAAGTGGAAGACAACGCATGTAGAAAGTAAAAGATAAGATTTGTGGAAGATAACACAACATGGAAAGTGGAAGACAACGCTTGTAGAAAGTGAAAGATAAGGTTTGTGGAAGGTAATACAACATGGAAAGTGGAAGACAACGCTTGTAGCAAGTGAAAGATAAGGTTTGTGGAAGGTAATACAATATGGAAAGTGGAAGACAACTCTTGTAGAAAGGGAAAGATAAGGTTTGTGGAAGGTAATACAACATGCAAAGTGGAAGACAACGCTTGTAGAAAGTGAAAGATACGGTTTGTGGAAGGTAATACAACATGGAAAGTGGAAGACAACGCTTGTAGAAAGTGAAAGATAAGGTTTGTGGAAGGTAATACAATATGGAAAGTGGAAGACAACTCTTGTAGAAAGGGAAAGATAAGGTTTGTGGAAGGTAATACAACATGCAAAGTGGAAGACAACGCCTGTAGAAAGTGAAAGATACGGTTAGTGGAAGGTAATACAACATGGAAAGTGGAAGACAACGCATGTAGAAAGTGAAAGATAAGGTTTGTGGAAGGTAAAACAATATGGAAAGTGGAAGACAACACTTGTAGAAAGTAAAAGATAATGTTTGTGGAAGGTAATACAATATGGAAAGTGGAAGACAACGCTTGTAGAAAGTGAAAGATAAGGTTTGTGGAAGGTAATACAATATGGAAAGTGGAAGACAACGCTTATAGAAAGTGAAAGATAAGGTTTGTGGAAGGTAATAGAATATGGAAAGTGGAAGACAACGCTTGTAGAAAGTGAAAGATAAGATTTGTGGAAGGTAATACAATATGGAAAGTGGAGGACAACTCTTGTAGAAAGTGAAAGATACGGTTAGTGGAAGGTAATACAACATGGAAAGTGGAAGACAACGCATGTAGAAAGTGAAAGATAAGGTTTGTGGAAGGTAATACAATATGGAAAGTGGAAGACAACACTTGTAGAAAGTAAAAGATAATGTTTGTGGAAGGTAATACAATATGGAAAGTGGAAGACAACGCTTGTAGAAAGTGAAAGATAAGGTTTGTGGAAGGTAATACAATATGGAAAGTGGAAGACAACGCTTATAGAAAGTGAAAGATAAGGTTTGTGGAAGGTAATAGAACATGGAAAGTGGAAGACAACGCTTGTAGAAAGTGAAAGATAAGATTTGTGGAAGGTAATACAATATGGAAAGTGGAGGACAACACTTGTAGAAAGTACAAATTAAGGTTTGTGGAAGGTAATACAACATGCAAAGTGGAAGACAACGCTTGTAGAAAGTGAAAGATAAGGTTTGTGGAAGGTAATACAACATCGAAAGTGGAAGACACGCTTGGAGAAAGTGAAAGATAAGGTTTGTGGACGGTAATACAACATGGAAAGTGGAAGACAACGCTTGTAGAAAGTGAAAGATAAGGTTTGTGGAAGGTAATACAATATGGAAAGTGGAGGACAACACTTGTAGAAAGTACAAATTAAGGTTTGTGGAAGGTAATACAACATGCAAAGTGGAAGACAACGCTTGTAGAAAGTGAAAGATAAGGTTTGTGGAAGGTAATACAACATGGAAAGTGGAAGACAACGCTTGGAGAAAGTGAAAGATAAGGTTTGTGGACGGTAATACAACATGGAAAGTGGAAGACAACGCTTGTAGAAAGTGAAAGATAAGGTTTGTGGAAGGTAATACAACATGGAAAGTGGAAGACAACGCTTGTAGAAAGTGAAAGATAAGATTTGTGGAGGGTAATACAACATGGAAAGTGGAAGACAACTCTTGTAGAAAGGGAAAGATAAGGTTTGTGGAAGGTAATACAACATGGAGAGTGGAAGACAACGCTTGTAGAAAGTGAAAGATACGGTTTGTAGAAGGTAATACAACATGGAAGGTGGAAGACAACGCTTCTAGAAAGTGAAAGATAAGGTTTGTGGAAGGTAATACAATATGGAAAGTGGAAGACAACGCTTGTAGAAAGTAAAAGATAAGATTTGTGGAAGGTAACACAACATGGAAAGTGGAAGACAACGCTTGTAGAAAGTGAAAGATAAGGTTTGTGGAAGGTAATACAATATGGAAAGTGGAAGACAACGCTTGTAGAAAGTGAAAGATAATGTTTGTGGAAGGTAATACAATATGGGAAGTGGAAGACAACGCTTGTAGAAAGTGAAAGATAAGGTTTGTGGAAGGTAATACAACATGGAAAGTGGAAGACAACGCTTGTAGAAAGTGAAAGATAAGGTTTGTGGAAGGTAATACAATATGGAAAGTGGAAGACAACGCTTGTAGAAAGTGAAAGATAAGGTTTGTGGAAGGTAATACAACATAGAAAGTGGAAGACAACGCTTGTAGGAAGTGAAAGATACGGTTTGTGGAAGGTAATACAACATGGAAAGTGGAAGACAACGCTTGTAGAAAGTGAAAGAGAAGGTTTGTGGAAGGTAATACAACATGGAAAGTGGAAGACAACTCTTCTAGAAAGTGAAAGATAAGGTTTGTGGAAGGTAATACAACATGGAAAGTGGAAAACAACACTTGTAGAAAGTGAAAGATAATGCTTGTGGAAGATAATACAATATGGAAAGTGGAAGACAACGCTTGTAGAAAGTGAAAGATAAGGTTTGTGGAAGGTAATACAACATGGAAAGTGGAAGACAACGCTTGTAGAAAGTGAAAGATAAGGTTTGTGGAAGGTAATAGAATATGGAAAGTGGAAGACAACGCTTGTAGAAAGTGAAAGATAAGATTTGTGGAAGGTAATACAATATGGAAAGTGGAGGACAACTCTTGTAGAAAGTGAAAGATACGGTTAGTGGAAGGTAATACAACATGGAAAGTGGAAGACAACGCGTGTAGAAAGTGAAAGATAAGGTTTGTGGAAGGTAATACAATATGGAAAGTGGAATACAACACTTGTAGAAAGTAAAAGATAATGTTTGTGGAAGGTAATACAATATGGAAAGTGGAAGACAACGCTTGTAGAAAGTGAAAGATAAGGTTTGTGGAAGGTAATACAATATGGAAAGTGGAAGACAACGCTTATAGAAAGTGAAAAATAAGGTTTGTGGAAGGTAATAGAACATGGAAAGTGGAAGACAACGCTTGTAGAAAGTGAAAGATAAGATTTGTGGAAGGTAATACAATATGGAAAGTGGAGGACAACACTTGTAGAAAGTACAAATTAAGGTTTGTGGAAGGTAATACAACATGCAAAGTGGAAGACAACGCTTGTAGAAAGTGAAAGATAAGGTTTGTGGAAGGTAATACAACATGGAAAGTGGAAGACAACGCTTGGAGAAAGTGAAAGATAAGGTTTGTGGACGGTAATACAACATGGAAAGTGGAAGACAACGCTTGTAGAAAGTGAAAGATAAGGTTTGTGGAAGGTAATACAACATGGAAAGTGGAAGACAACGCTTGTAGAAAGTGAAAGATAAGATTTGTGGAGGGTAATACAACATGGAAAGTGGAAGACAACTCTTGTAGAAAGGGAAAGATAAGGTTTGTGGAAGGTAATACAACATGGAGAGTGGAAGACAACGCTTGTAGAAAGTGAAAGATACGGTTTGTAGAAGGTAATACAACATGGAAGGTGGAAGACAACTCTTGTAGAAAGTGAAAGATACGGTTAGTGGAAGGTAATACAACATGGAAAGTGGAAGACAACGCATGTAGAAAGTGAAAGATAAGGTTTGTGGAAGGTAATACAATATGGAAAGTGGAAGACAACACTTGTAGAAAGTAAAAGATAATGTTTGTGGAAGGTAATACAATATGGAAAGTGGAAGACAACGCTTGTAGAAAGTGAAAGATAAGGTTTGTGGAAGGTAATACAATATGGAAAGTGGAAGACAACGCTTATAGAAAGTGAAAGATAAGGTTTGTGGAAGGTAATAGAACATGGAAAGTGGAAGACAACGCTTGTAGAAAGTGAAAGATAAGATTTGTGGAAGGTAATACAATATGGAAAGTGGAGGACAACACTTGTAGAAAGTACAAATTAAGGTTTGTGGAAGGTAATACAACATGCAAAGTGGAAGACAACGCTTGTAGAAAGTGAAAGATAAGGTTTGTGGAAGGTAATACAACATCGAAAGTGGAAGACACGCTTGGAGAAAGTGAAAGATAAGGTTTGTGGACGGTAATACAACATGGAAAGTGGAAGACAACGCTTGTAGAAAGTGAAAGATAAGGTTTGTGGAAGGTAATACAATATGGAAAGTGGAGGACAACACTTGTAGAAAGTACAAATTAAGGTTTGTGGAAGGTAATACAACATGCAAAGTGGAAGACAACGCTTGTAGAAAGTGAAAGATAAGGTTTGTGGAAGGTAATACAACATGGAAAGTGGAAGACAACGCTTGGAGAAAGTGAAAGATAAGGTTTGTGGACGGTAATACAACATGGAAAGTGGAAGACAACGCTTGTAGAAAGTGAAAGATAAGGTTTGTGGAAGGTAATACAACATGGAAAGTGGAAGACAACGCTTGTAGAAAGTGAAAGATAAGATTTGTGGAGGGTAATACAACATGGAAAGTGGAAGACAACTCTTGTAGAAAGGGAAAGATAAGGTTTGTGGAAGGTAATACAACATGGAGAGTGGAAGACAACGCTTGTAGAAAGTGAAAGATACGGTTTGTAGAAGGTAATACAACATGGAAGGTGGAAGACAACGCTTCTAGAAAGTGAAAGATAAGGTTTGTGGAAGGTAATACAATATGGAAAGTGGAAGACAACGCTTGTAGAAAGTAAAAGATAAGATTTGTGGAAGGTAACACAACATGGAAAGTGGAAGACAACGCTTGTAGAAAGTGAAAGATAAGGTTTGTGGAAGGTAATACAATATGGAAAGTGGAAGACAACGCTTGTAGAAAGTGAAAGATAATGTTTGTGGAAGGTAATACAATATGGGAAGTGGAAGACAACGCTTGTAGAAAGTGAAAGATAAGGTTTGTGGAAGGTAATACAACATGGAAAGTGGAAGACAACGCTTGTAGAAAGTGAAAGATAAGGTTTGTGGAAGGTAATACAATATGGAAAGTGGAAGACAACGCTTGTAGAAAGTGAAAGATAAGGTTTGTGGAAGGTAATACAACATAGAAAGTGGAAGACAACGCTTGTAGGAAGTGAAAGATACGGTTTGTGGAAGGTAATACAACATGGAAAGTGGAAGACAACGCTTGTAGAAAGTGAAAGAGAAGGTTTGTGGAAGGTAATACAACATGGAAAGTGGAAGACAACTCTTCTAGAAAGTGAAAGATAAGGTTTGTGGAAGGTAATACAACATGGAAAGTGGAAAACAACACTTGTAGAAAGTGAAAGATAATGCTTGTGGAAGATAATACAATATGGAAAGTGGAAGACAACGCTTGTAGAAAGTGAAAGATAAGGTTTGTGGAAGGTAATACAACATGGAAAGTGGAAGACAACGCTTGTAGAAAGTGAAAGATAAGGTTTGTGGAAGGTAATAGAATATGGAAAGTGGAAGACAACGCTTGTAGAAAGTGAAAGATAAGATTTGTGGAAGGTAATACAATATGGAAAGTGGAGGACAACTCTTGTAGAAAGTGAAAGATACGGTTAGTGGAAGGTAATACAACATGGAAAGTGGAAGACAACGCATGTAGAAAGTGAAAGATAAGGTTTGTGGAAGGTAATACAATATGGAAAGTGGAATACAACACTTGTAGAAAGTAAAAGATAATGTTTGTGGAAGGTAATACAATATGGAAAGTGGAAGACAACGCTTGTAGAAAGTGAAAGATAAGGTTTGTGGAAGGTAATACAATATGGAAAGTGGAAGACAACGCTTATAGAAAGTGAAAAATAAGGTTTGTGGAAGGTAATAGAACATGGAAAGTGGAAGACAACGCTTGTAGAAAGTGAAAGATAAGATTTGTGGAAGGTAATACAATATGGAAAGTGGAGGACAACACTTGTAGAAAGTACAAATTAAGGTTTGTGGAAGGTAATACAACATGCAAAGTGGAAGACAACGCTTGTAGAAAGTGAAAGATAAGGTTTGTGGAAGGTAATACAACATGGAGAGTGGAAGACAACGCTTGTAGAAAGTGAAAGATACGGTTTGTAGAAGGTAATACAACATGGAAGGTGGAAGACAACTCTTGTAGAAAGTGAAAGATACGGTTAGTGGAAGGTAATACAACATGGAAAGTGGAAGACAACGCATGTAGAAAGTGAAAGATAAGGTTTGTGGAAGGTAATACAATATGGAAAGTGGAAGACAACACTTGTAGAAAGTAAAAGATAATGTTTGTGGAAGGTAATACAATATGGAAAGTGGAAGACAACGCTTGTAGAAAGTGAAAGATAAGGTTTGTGGAAGGTAATACAATATGGAAAGTGGAAGACAACGCTTATAGAAAGTGAAAGATAAGGTTTGTGGAAGGTAATAGAACATGGAAAGTGGAAGACAACGCTTGTAGAAAGTGAAAGATAAGATTTGTGGAAGGTAATACAATATGGAAAGTGGAGGACAACACTTGTAGAAAGTACAAATTAAGGTTTGTGGAAGGTAATACAACATGCAAAGTGGAAGACAACGCTTGTAGAAAGTGAAAGATAAGGTTTGTGGAAGGTAATACAACATCGAAAGTGGAAGACACGCTTGGAGAAAGTGAAAGATAAGGTTTGTGGACGGTAATACAACATGGAAAGTGGAAGACAACGCTTGTAGAAAGTGAAAGATAAGGTTTGTGGAAGGTAATACAATATGGAAAGTGGAGGACAACACTTGTAGAAAGTACAAATTAAGGTTTGTGGAAGGTAATACAACATGCAAAGTGGAAGACAACGCTTGTAGAAAGTGAAAGATAAGGTTTGTGGAAGGTAATACAACATGGAAAGTGGAAGACAACGCTTGGAGAAAGTGAAAGATAAGGTTTGTGGACGGTAATACAACATGGAAAGTGGAAGACAACGCTTGTAGAAAGTGAAAGATAAGGTTTGTGGAAGGTAATACAACATGGAAAGTGGAAGACAACGCTTGTAGAAAGTGAAAGATAAGATTTGTGGAGGGTAATACAACATGGAAAGTGGAAGACAACTCTTGTAGAAAGGGAAAGATAAGGTTTGTGGAAGGTAATACAACATGGAGAGTGGAAGACAACGCTTGTAGAAAGTGAAAGATACGGTTTGTAGAAGGTAATACAACATGGAAAGTGGAAGACAACGCTTGTAGAAAGTGAAAGATAATGTTTGTGGAAGGTAATACAATATGGGAAGTGGAAGACAACGCTTGTAGAAAGTGAAAGATAAGGTTTGTGGAAGGTAATACAACATGGAAAGTGGAAGACAACGCTTGTAGAAAGTGAAAGATAAGGTTTGTGGAAGGTAATACAATATGGAAAGTGGAAGACAACGCTTGTAGAAAGTGAAAGATAAGGTTTGTGGAAGGTAATACAACATAGAAAGTGGAAGACAACGCTTGTAGGAAGTGAAAGATACGGTTTGTGGAAGGTAATACAACATGGAAAGTGGAAGACAACGCTTGTAGAAAGTGAAAGAGAAGGTTTGTGGAAGGTAATACAACATGGAAAGTGGAAGACAACTCTTCTAGAAAGTGAAAGATAAGGTTTGTGGAAGGTAATACAACATGGAAAGTGGAAAACAACACTTGTAGAAAGTGAAAGATAATGCTTGTGGAAGATAATACAATATGGAAAGTGGAAGACAACGCTTGTAGAAAGTGAAAGATAAGGTTTGTGGAAGGTAATACAACATGGAAAGTGGAAGACAACGCTTGTAGAAAGTGAAAGATAAGGTTTGTGGAAGGTAATAGAATATGGAAAGTGGAAGACAACGCTTGTAGAAAGTGAAAGATAAGATTTGTGGAAGGTAATACAATATGGAAAGTGGAGGACAACTCTTGTAGAAAGTGAAAGATACGGTTAGTGGAAGGTAATACAACATGGAAAGTGGAAGACAACGCATGTAGAAAGTGAAAGATAAGGTTTGTGGAAGGTAATACAATATGGAAAGTGGAATACAACACTTGTAGAAAGTAAAAGATAATGTTTGTGGAAGGTAATACAATATGGAAAGTGGAAGACAACGCTTGTAGAAAGTGAAAGATAAGGTTTGTGGAAGGTAATACAATATGGAAAGTGGAAGACAACGCTTATAGAAAGTGAAAAATAATGTTTGTGGAAGGTAATAGAACATGGAAAGTGGAAGACAACGCTTGTAGAAAGTGAAAGATAAGATTTGTGGAAGGTAATACAATATGGAAAGTGGAGGACAACACTTGTAGAAAGTACAAATTAAGGTTTGTGGAAGGTAATACAACATGCAAATTGGAAGACAACGCTTGTAGAAAGTGAAAGATAAGGTTTGTGGAAGGTAATACAACATGGAAAGTGGAAGACAACGCTTGGAGAAAGTGAAAGATAAGGTTTGTGGACGGTAATACAACATGGAAAGTGGAAGACAACGCTTGTAGAAAGTGAAAGATAAGGTTTGTGGAAGGTAATACAACATGGAAAGTGGAAGACAACGCTTGTAGAAAGTGAAAGATAAGATTTGTGGAGGGTAATACAACATGGAAAGTGTAAGACAACTCTTGTAGAAAGGGAAAGATAAGGTTTGTGGAAGGTAATACAACATGGAGAGTGGAAGACAACGCTTGTAGAAAGTGAAAGATACGGTTTGTAGAAGGTAATACAACATGGAAGGTGGAAGACAACTCTTGTAGAAAGTGAAAGATACGGTTAGTGGAAGGTAATACAACATGGAAAGTGGAAGACAACGCATGTAGAAAGTGAAAGATAAGGTTTGTGGAAGGTAATACAATATGGAAAGTGGAAGACAACACTTGTAGAAAGTAAAAGATAATGTTTGTGGAAGGTAATACAATATGGAAAGTGGAAGACAACGCTTGTAGAAAGTGAAAGATAAGGTTTGTGGAAGGTAATACAATATGGAAAGTGGAAGACAACGCTTATAGAAAGTGAAAGATAAGGTTTGTGGAAGGTAATAGAACATGGAAAGTGGAAGACAACGCTTGTAGAAAGTGAAAGATAAGATTTGTGGAAGGTAATACAATATGGAAAGTGGAGGACAACACTTGTAGAAAGTACAAATTAAGGTTTGTGGAAGGTAATACAACATGCAAAGTGGAAGACAACGCTTGTAGAAAGTGAAAGATAAGGTTTGTGGAAGGTAATACAACATCGAAAGTGGAAGACACGCTTGGAGAAAGTGAAAGATACGGTTTGTGGACGGTAATACAACATGGAAAGTGGAAGACAACGCTTGTAGAAAGTGAAAGATAAGGTTTGTGGAAGGTAATACAATATGGAAAGTGGAGGACAACACTTGTAGAAAGTACAAATTAAGGTTTGTGGAAGGTAATACAACATGCAAAGTGGAAGACAACGCTTGTAGAAAGTGAAAGATAAGGTTTGTGGAAGGTAATACAACATGGAAAGTGGAAGACAACGCTTGGAGAAAGTGAAAGATAAGGTTTGTGGACGGTAATACAACATGGAAAGTGGAAGACAACGCTTGTAGAAAGTGAAAGATAAGGTTTGTGGAAGGTAATACAACATGGAAAGTGGAAGACAACGCTTGTAGAAAGGGAAAGATAAGGTTTGTGGAAGGTAATACAACATGGAGAGTGGAAGACAACGCTTGTAGAAAGTGAAAGATACGGTTTGTAGAAGGTAATACAACATGGAAGGTGGAAGACAACGCTTCTAGAAAGTGAAAGATAAGGTTTGTGGAAGGTAATACAATATGGAAAGTGGAAGACAACGCTTGTAGAAAGTAAAAGATAAGATTTGTGGAAGGTAACACAACATGGAAAGTGGAAGACAACGCTTGTAGAAAGTGAAAGATAAGGTTTGTGGAAGGTAATACAATATGGAAAGTGGAAGACAACGCTTGTAGAAAGTGAAAGATAATGTTTGTGGAAGGTAATACAATATGGGAAGTGGAAGACAACGCTTGTAGAAAGTGAAAGATAAGGTTTGTGGAAGGTAATAGAATATGGAAAGTGGAAGACAACGCTTGTAGAAAGTGAAAGATAAGATTTGTGGAAGGTAATACAATATGGAAAGTGGAGGACAACTCTTGTAGAAAGTGAAAGATATGGTTAGTGGAAGGTAATACAACATGGAAAGTGGAAGACAACGCATGTAGAAAGTGAAAGATAAGGTTTGTGGAAGGTAATACAATATGGAAAGTGGAATACAACACTTGTAGAAAGTAAAAGATAATGTTTGTGGAAGGTAATACAATATGGAAAGTGGAAGACAACGCTTGTAGAAAGTGAAAGATAAGGTTTGTGGAAGGTAATACAATATGGAAAGTGGAAGACAACGCTTATAGAAAGTGAAAGATAAGGTTTGTGGAAGGTAATAGAACATGGAAAGTGGAAGACAACGCTTGTAGAAAGTGAAAGATAAGATTTGTGGAAGGTAATACAATATGGAAAGTGGAGGACAACACTTGTAGAAAGTACAAATTAAGGTTTGTGGAAGGTAATACAACATGCAAAGTGGAAGACAACGCTTGTAGAAAGTGAAAGATAAGGTTTGTGGAAGGTAATACAACATGGAAAGTGGAAGACAACGCTTGGAGAAAGTGAAAGATAAGGTTTGTGGACGGTAATACAACATGGAAAGTGGAAGACAACGCTTTTAGAAAGTGAAAGATAAGGTTTGTGGAAGGTAATACAACATGGAAAGTGGAAGACAACGCTTGTAGAAAGTGAAAGATAAGATTTGTGGAGGGTAATACAACATGGAAAGTGGAAGACAACTCTTGTAGAAAGGGAAAGATAAGGTTTGTGGAAGGTAATACAACATGGAGAGTGGAAGACAACGCTTGTAGAAAGTGAAAGATACGGTTTGTAGAAGGTAATACAACATGGAAGGTGGAAGACAACGCTTCTAGAAAGTGAAAGATAAGGTTTGTGGAAGGTAATACAATATGGAAAGTGGAAGACAACGCTTGTAGAAAGTAAAAGAGAAGATTTGTGGAAGGTAACACAACATGGAAAGTGGAAGACAACGCTTGTAGAAAGTGAAAGATAAGGTTTGTGGAAGGTAATACAATATGGAAAGTGGAAGACAACGCTTGTAGAAAGTGAAAGATAATGTTTGTGGAAGGTAATACAATATGGGAAGTGGAAGACAACGCTTGTAGAAAGTGAAAGATAAGGTTTGTGGAAGGTAATACAACATGGAAAGTGGAAGACAACGCTTGTAGAAAGTGAAAGATAAGGTTTGTGGAAGGTAATACAATATGGAAAGTGGAAGACAACGGTTGTAGAAAGTGAAAGATAAGGTTTGTGGAAGGTAATACAACATAGAAAGTGGAATACAACGCTTGTAGGAAGTGAAAGATACGGTTTGTGGAAGGTAATACAATATGGAAAGTGGAAGACAACGCTTGTAGAAAGTGAAAGAGAAGGTTTGTGGAAGGTAATACAACATGGAAAGTGGAAGACAACTCTTCTAGAAAGTGAAAGATAAGGTTTGTGGAAGGTAATACAACATGGAAGGTGGAAGACAACGCTTCTAGAAAGTGAAAGATAAGGTTTGTGGAAGGTAATACAACATGGAAAGTGGAAAACAACACTTGTAGAAAGTGAAAGATAATGCTTGTGGAAGATAATACAATATGGAAAGTGGAAGACAACTCTTGTAGAAAGTGAAAGATACGGTTTGTGGAAGGTAATACAACATGCAAAGTGGAAGACAACGCTTGTAGAAAGTGAAAGATACGGTTTGTGGAAGGTAATACAACATCGAAAGTGGAAGACAACGCTTGTAGAAAGTGAAAGATAAGGTTTGTGGAAGGTAATACAACATGGAAAGTGGAAGACAACGCTTGTAGAAAGTGAAAGATACGATTTGTGGATGGTAATACAATATGGAAAGTGGAAGACAACGCTTGTAGAAAATAAAAGTTAAGATTTGTGGAAGGTAACACAACAGGGAAAGTGGAAGACAACGCTTGTAGAAAGTGAAAGGTAAGGTTTGTGGAAGGTAATACAACATGGAAAGTCGAAGACAACGCTTGTAGAAAGTGAAAGATAAGGTTTGTGGAAGGTAATACAATATGGAAAGTGGAAGACAACTCTTGTAGAAAGGGAAAGATAAGGTTTGTGGAAGGTAATACAACATGCAAAGTGGAAGGGTACGCTTGTAGAAAGTGAAAGATAAGGTTTGTGGAAGGTAATACAACATGGAAAGTGGAAGACAACGCTTGTAGAAAGTGAAAGATAAGGTTTGTGGAAGGTAATACAATATGGAAAGTGGAAGACAACTCTTGTAGAAAGTGAAAGATAATGCTTGTGGAAGATAATACAATATGGAAAGTGGAAGACAACGCTTGCAGAAAGTGAAAGATAAGGTTTGTGGAAGGTAATACAACATGGAAAGTGGAAGACAACGCTTGTAGAAAGTGAAAGATAAGGATTATGGAAGGTAATACAATATGGAAAGTGGAAGACAACTCTTGTAGAAAGTGAAAGATACGGTTTGTGGAAGGTAATACAACATGCAAAGTGGAAGACAACGCTTGTAGAAAGTGAAAGATACGGTTTGTGGAAGGTAATACAACATGGAAAGTGGAAGACAACGCTTGTAGAAAGTGAAAGATAAGGTTTGTGGAAGGTAATACAACATGGAAAGTGGAAGACAACGCTTGTAGAAAGTGAAAGATACGATTTGTGGAAGGTAATACAATATGGAAAGTGGAAGACAACGCATGTAGAAAGTAAAAGATAAGATTTGTGGAAGGTAACACAACATGGAAAGTGGAAGACAACGCTTGTAGAAAGTGAAAGATAAGGTTTGTGGAAGGTAATACAACATGGAAAGTGGAAGACAACGCTTGTAGAAAGTGAAAGATAAGGTTTGTGGAAGGTAATACAACATGGAAAGTGGAAGACTACGCTTGTAGAAAGTGAAAGATAAGGTTTGTGGAAGGTAATACAATATGGAAAGTGGAGGACAACTCTTGTAGAAAGTGAAAGATACGGTTTGTGGAAGGTAATACAACATGCAAAGTGGAAGACAACGCTTGTAGAAAGTGAAAGATACGGTTTGTGGAAGGTAATACAACATCGAAAGTGGAAGACAACGCTTGTAGAAAGTGAAAGATAAGATTTGTGGAAGGTAACACAACATGGAAAGTGGAAGACAACGCTTGTAGAAAGTGAAAGATAAGGTTTGTGGAAGGTAATACAACATGGAAAGTGGAAGACAACGCTTGTAGAAAGTGAAAGATACGATTTGTGGAAGGTAATACAATATGGAAAGTGGAAGACAACGCATGTAGAAAGTAAAAGATAAGATTTGTGGAAGGTAACACAAGATGGAAAGTGGAAGACAACGCTTGTAGAAAGTGAAAGATAAGGTTTGTGGAAGGTAATACAACATGGAAAGTGGAAGACAACGCTTGTAGAAAGTGAAAGATAAGGTTTGTGGAAGGTAATACAATATGGAAAGTGGAGGACAACTCTTGTAGAAAGTGAAAGATACGGTTTGTGGAAGGTAATACAACATGCAAAGTGGAAGACAACGCTTGTAGAAAGTGAAAGATACGGTTTGTGGAAGGTAATACAACATCGAAAGTGGAAGACAACGCTTGTAGAAAGTGAAAGATAAGGTTTGTGGAAGGTAAAACAACATGGAAAGTGGAAGACAACGCTTGTAGAAAGTGAAAGATAAGGTTTGTGGAAGGTAATACAACATGGAAAGTGGAAGACAACGCTTGTAGAAAGTGAAAGATACGATTTGTGGAAGGTAATACAATATGGAAAGTGGAAGACAACGCATGTAGAAAGTAAAAGATAAGATTTGTGGAAGGTAACACAACATGGAAAGTGGAAGACAACGCTTGTAGAAAGTGAAAGATAAGATTTGTGGAAGGTAACACAACAGGGAAAGTGGAAGATAACGCTTATAGAAAGTGAAAGGTAAGGTTTGTGGAAGGTAATACAACATGGAAAGTGGAAGACAACGCTTGTAGAAAGTGAAAGATAAGGTTTGTGGAAGGTAATACAATATGGAAAGTGGAGGACAACTCTTGTAGAAAGTGAAAGATACGGTTTGTGGAAGGTAATACAACATGCAAAGTGGAAGACAACGCTTGTAGAAAGTGAAAGATACGGTTTGTGGAAGGTAATACAACATCGAAAGTGGAAGACAACGCTTGTAGAAAGTGAAAGATAAGGTTTGTGGAAGGTAAAACAACATGGAAAGTGGAAGACAACGCTTGTAGAAAGTGAAAGATAAGGTTTGTGGAAGGTAATACAACATGGAAAGTGGAAGACAACGCTTGTAGAAAGTGAAAGATACGATTTGTGGAAGGTAATACAATATGGAAAGTGGAAGACAACGCATGTAGAAAGTAAAAGATAAGATTTGTGGAAGGTAACACAACATGGAAAGTGGAAGACAACGCTTGTAGAAAGTGAAAGATAAGATTTGTGGAAGGTAACACAACAGGGAAAGTGGAAGACAACGCTTGTAGAAAGTGAAAGGTAAGGTTTGTGGAAGGTAATACAACATGGAAAGTGGAAGACAACGCTTGTAGAAAGTGAAAGATAAGGTTTGTGGAAGGTAATACAATATGGAAAGTGGAAGACAACTCTTGTAGAAAGGGAAAGATAAGGTTTGTGGAAGGTAATACAACATGCAAAGTGGAAGGGTACGCTTGTAGAAAGTGAAAGATAAGGTTTGTGGAAGGTAATACAACATGGAAAGTGGAAGACAACGCTTGTAGAAAGTGAAAGATAAGGTTTGTGGAAGGTAATACAATATGGAAAGTGGAAGACAACTCTTGTAGAAAGTGAAATCTAATGCTTGTGGAAGATAATACAATATGGAAAGTGGAAGACAACGCATGTAGAAAGTGAAAGATAAGGTTTGTGGAAGGTAATACAACATGGAAAGTGGAAGACAACGCTTGTAGAAAGTGAAAAATAAGGTTTGTGGAAGGTAATACAATATGGAAAGTGGAAGACAACTCTTGTAGAAAGTGAAAGATACGGTTTGTGGAAGGTAATACAACATGCAAAGTGGAAGACAACGCTTGTAGAAAGTGAAAGATACGGTTTGTGGAAGGTAATACAACATGTAAAGTGGAAGACAACGCTTGTAGAAAGTGAAAGATAAGGTTTGTGGAAGGTAATACAACATGGAAAGTGGAAGACAACGCTTGTAGAAAGTGAAAGATACGATTTGTGGAAGGTAATACAATATGGAAAGTACAAGACAACGCATGTAGAAAGTAAAAGATAAGATTTGTGGAAGGTAACACAACATGGAAAGTGGAAGACAACGCTTGTAGAAAGTGAAAGATAAGGTTTGTGGAAGGTAATACAACATGGAAAGTGGAAGACAACGCTTGTAGAATGTGAAAGATACGGTTTGTGGAAGGTAATACAACATGGAAATTGGAAGACAACGCTTGTAGAAAGTGAAAGATAAGGTTTGTGGAAGGTAATACAATATGGAAAGTGGAAGACAACTCTTGTAGAAAGTGAAAGATACGGTTTGTGGAAGGTAATACAACATGCAAAGTGGAAGACAACACTTGTAGAAAGTGAAAGATACGGTTTGTGGAAGGTAATACAACATGGAAAGTGGAAGACAACGCTTGTAGAAAGTGAAAGATAAGGTTTGTGGAAGGTAATACAATATGGAAAGTGGAGGACAACTCTTGTAGAAAGTGAAAGATACGGTTTGTGGAAGGTAATACAACATGCAAAGTGGAAGACAACGCTTGTAGAAAGTGAAAGATACGGTTTCTGGAAGGTAATACAACATCGAAAGTGGAAGACAACGCTTGTAGAAAGTGAAAGATAAGGTTTGTGGAAGGTAATACAACATGGAAAGTGGAAGACAACGCTTGTAGAAAGTGAAAGATAAGGTTTGTGGAAGGTAATACAACATGGAAAGTGGAAGACAACGCTTGTAGAAAGTGAAAGATACGATTTGTGGAAGGTAATACAATATGGAAAGTGGAAGACAACGCATGTAGAAAGTAAAAGATAAGATTTGTGGAAGGTAACACAACATGGAAAGTGGAAGACAACGCTTGTAGAAAGTGAAAGATAAGATTTGTGCAAGGTAACACAACAGGGAAAGTGGAAGACAACGCTTGTAGAAAGTGAAAGGTAAGGTTTGTGGAAGGTAATACAATATGGAAAGTGGAAGACAACTCTTGTAGAAAGGGAAAGATAAGGTTTGTGGAAGGTAATACAACATGCAAAGTGGAAGGGTACGCTTGTAGAAAGTGAAAGATAAGGTTTGTGGAAGGTAATACAACATGGAAAGTGGAAGACAACGCTTGTAGAAAGTGAAAGATAAGGTTTGTGGAAGGAAATACAATATGGAAAGTGGAAGACAACTCTTGTAGAAAGTGAAATATAATGCTTGTGGAAGATAATACAATATGGAAAGTGGAAGACAACGCTTGTAGAAAGTGAAAGATAAGGTTTGTGGAAGGTAATACAACATGGAAAGTGGAAGACAACGCTTGTAGAAAGTGAAAAATAAGGTTTGTGGAAGGTAATACAATATGGAAAGTGGAAGACAACTCTTGTAGAAAGTGAAAGATATGGTTTGTGGAAGGTAATACAACATGCAAAGTGGAAGACAACGCTTGTAGAAAGTGAAAGATACGGTTTGTGGAAGGTAATACAACATGGAAAGTGGAAGACAACGCTTGTAGAAAGTGAAAGATAAGGTTTGTGGAAGGTAATACAACATGGAAAGTGGAAGACAACGCTTGTAGAAAGTGAAAGATACGATTTGTGGAAGGTAATACAATATGGAAAGTGGAAGACAACGCATGTAGAAAGTAAAAGATAAGATTTGTGGAAGGTAACACAACATGGAAAGTGGAAGACAACGCTTGTAGAAAGTGAAAGATAAGGTTTGTGGAAGGTAATACAATATGGAAAGTGGAAGACAACTCTTGTAGAAAGGGAAAGATAAGGTTTGTGGAAGGTAATACAACATGCAAAGTGGAAGGGTACGCTTGTAGAAAGTGAAAGATAAGGTTTGTGGAAGGTAATACAATATGGAAAGTGGAAGACAACGTTTGTAGAAAATAAAAGTTAAGATTTGTGGAAGGTAACACAACAGGGAAAGTGGAAGACAACGCTTGTAGAAAGTGAAAGGTAAGGTTTGTGGAAGGTAATACAACATGGAAAGTGGAAGACAACGCTTGTAGAAAGTGAAAGATAAGGTTTGTGGAAGGTAATACAATATGGAAAGTGGAAGACAACTCTTGTAGAAAGGGAAAGATAAGGTTTGTGGAAGGTAATACAACATGCAAAGTGGAAGGGTACGCTTGTAGAAAGTGAAAGATAAGGTTTGTGGAAGGTAATACAACATGGAAAGTGGAAGACAACGCTTGTAGAAAGTGAAAGATAAGGTTTGTGGAAGGTAATATAATATGGAAAGTGGAAGACAACTCTTGTAGAAAGTGAAAGATAATGCTTGTGGAAGATAATACAATATGGAAAGTGGAAGACAACGCTTGTAGAAAGTGAAAGATAAGGTTTGTGGAAGGTAATACAACATGGAAAGTGGAAGACAACGCTTGTAGAAAGTGAAAGATAAGGTTTGTGGAAGGTAATACAATATGGAAAGTGGAAGACAACTCTTGTAGAAAGTGAAAGATACGGTTTGTGGAAGGTAATACAACATGCAAAGTGGAAGACAACGCTTGTAGAAAGTGAAAGATACGGTTTGTGGAAGGTAATACAACATGGAAAGTGGAAGACAACGCTTGTAGAAAGTGAAAGATAAGGTTTGTGGAAGGTAATACAACATGGAAAGTGGAAGACAACGCTTGTAGAAAGTGAAAGATACGATTTGTGGAAGGTAATACAATATGGAAAGTGGAAGACAACGCATGTAGAAAGTAAAAGATAAGATTTGTGGAAGGTAACAGAACATGGAAAGTGGAAGACAACGCTTGTAGAAAGTGAAAGATAAGGTTTGTGGAAGGTAATACAACATGGAAAGTGGAAGACAACGCTTGTAGAAAGTGAAAGATAAGGTTTGTGGAAGGTAATACAATATGGAAAGTGGAAGACAACTCTTGTAGAAAGGGAAAGATAAGGTTCGTGGAAGGTAATACAACATGCAAAGTGGAAGGGTACGCTTGTAGAAAGTGAAAGATAAGGTTTGTGGAAGGTAATACAACATGGAAAGTGGAAGACAACGCTTGTAGAAAGTGAAAGATAAGGTTTGTGGAAGGTAATATAATATGGAAAGTGGAAGACAACTCTTGTAGAAAGTGAAAGATAATGCTTGTGGAAGATAATACAATATGGAAAGTGGAAGACAACGCTTGTAGAAAGTGAAAGATAAGGTTTGTGGAAGGTAATACAACATGGAAAGTGGAAGGCAACGCTTGTAGAAAGTGAAAGATAAGGTTTGTGGAAGGTAATACAATATGGAAAGTGGAAGACAACTCTTGTAGAAAGTGAAAGATACGGTTTGTGGAAGGTAATACAACATGCAAAGTGGAAGACAACGCTTGTAGAAAGTGAAAGATACGGTTTGTGGAAGGTAATACAACATGGAAAGTGGAAGACAACGCTTGTAGAAAGTGAAAGATAAGGTTTGTGGAAGGTAATACAACATGGAAAGTGGAAGACAACGCTTGTAGAAAGTGAAAGATACGATTTGTGGAAGGTAATACAATATGGAAAGTGGAAGACAACGCATGTAGAAAGTAAAAGATAAGATTTGTGGAAGGTAACAGAACATGGAAAGTGGAAGACAACGCTTGTAGAAAGTGAAAGATAAGGTTTGTGGAAGGTAATACAACATGGAAAGTGGAAGACAACGCTTGTAGAAAGTGAAAGATAAGGTTTGTGGAAGGTAATACAATATGGAAAGTGGAAGACAACTCTTGTAGAAAGGGAAAGATAAGGTTCGTGGAAGGTAATACAACATGCAAAGTGGAAGGGTACGCTTGTAGAAAGTGAAAGATAAGGTTTGTGGAAGGTAATACAACATGGAAAGTGGAAGACAACGCTTGTAGAAAGTGAAAGATAAGGTTTGTGGAAGGAAATACAATATGGAAAGTGGAAGACAACTCTTGTAGAAAGTGAAATATAATGCTTGTGGAAGATAATACAATCTGGAAAGTGGAAGACAACTCTTGTAGAAAGTGAAAGATATGGTTTGTGGGAGGTAATACAACATGCAAAGTGGAAGACAACGCTTGTAGAAAGTGAAAGATATGGTTTGTGGAAGGTAATACAACATGGAAAGTGGAAGACAACGCTTGTAGAAAGTGAAAGATAAGGTTTGTGGAAGGTAATACAACATGGAAAGTGGAAGACAACGCTTGTAGAAAGTGAAAGATACGATTTGTGGAAGGTAATACAATATGGAAAGTGGAAGACAACGCATGTAGAAAGTAAAAGATAAGATTTGTGGAAGGTAACACAACATGGAAAGTGGAAGACAACGCTTGTAGAAAGTGAAAGATAAGGTTTGTGGAAGGTAATACAATATGGAAAGTGGAAGACAACTCTTGTGGAAAGGGAAAGATAAGGTTTGTGGAAGGTAATACAACATGCAAAGTGGAAGGGTACGCTTGTAGAAAGTGAAAGATAAGGTTTGTGGAAGGTAATACAATATGGAAAGTGGAAGACAACGTTTGTAGAAAATAAAAGTTAAGATTTGTGGAAGGTAACACAACAGGGAAAGTGGAAGACAACGCTTGTAGAAAGTGAAAGGTAAGGTTTGTGGAAGGTAATACAACATGGAAAGTGGAAGACAACGCTTGTAGAAAGTGAAAGATAAGGTTTGTGGAAGGTAATACAATATGGAAAGTGGAAGACAACTCTTGTAGAAAGGGAAAGATAAGGTTTGTGGAAGGTAATACAACATGCAAAGTGGAAGGGTACGCTTGTAGAAAGTGAAAGATAAGGTTTGTGGAAGGTAATACAACATGGAAAGTGGAAGACAACGCTTGTAGAAAGTGAAAGATAAGGTTTGTGGAAGGTAATACAATACGGAAAGTGGAAGACAACGCTTGTAGAAAGTGAAAGATAAGGTTTGTGGAAGGTAATACAATATGGAAAGTGGAAGACAACTCTTGTAGAAAGTGAAAGATACGGTTTGTGGAAGGTAATACAACATGCAAAGTGGAAGACAACGCTTGTAGAAAGTGAAAGATACGGTTTGTGGAAGGTAATACAACATGGAAAGTGGAAGACAACGCTTGTAGAAAGTGAAAGATAAGGTTTGTGGAAGGTAATACAACATGGAAAGTGGAAGACAACCCTTGTAGAAAGTGAAAGATACGATTTGTGGAAGGTAATACAATATGGAAAGTGGAAGACAACGCATGTAGAAAGTAAAAGGTAAGATTTGTGGAAGGTAACAGAACATGGAAAGTGGAAGACAACGCTTGTAGAAAGTGAAAGATAAGGTTTCTGGAAGGTAATACAACATGGAAAGTGGAAGACAACGCTTGTAGAAAGTGAAAGATAAGGTTTGTGGAAGGTAATACAATATGGAAAGTGGAAGACAACTCTTGTAGAAAGGGAAAGATAAGGTTTGTGGAAGGTAATACAACATGCAAGGTGGAAGACAACGCTTGTAGAAAGTGAAAGATAAGGTTTGTGGAAGGTAATACAACATGGAAAGTGGAAGACAACGCTTGTAGAAAGTGAAAGATAAGGTTTGTGGAAGGTAATACAATATGGAAAGTGGAAGACAACTCTTGTAGAAAGTGAAAGATACGGTTTGTGGAAGGTAATACAACATGCAAAGTGGAAGACAACGCTTGTAGAAAGTGAAAGATACGATTTGTGGAAGGTAATACAATATGGAAAGTGGAAGACAACGTTTGTAGAAAATAAAAGTTAAGATTTGTGGAAGGTAACACAACAGGGAAAGTGGAAGACAACGCTTGTAGAAAGTGAAAGGTAAGGTTTGTGGAAGGTAATACAACATGGAAAGTGGAAGACAACGCTTGTAGAAAGTGAAAGATAAGGTTTGTGGAAGGTAATACAATATGGAAAGTGGAAGACAACTCTTGTAGAAAGGGAAAGATAAGGTTTGTGGAAGGTAATACAACATGCAAAGTGGAAGGGTACGCTTGTAGAAAGTGAAAGATAAGGTTTGTGGAAGGTAATACAACATGGAAAGTGGAAGACAACGCTTGTAGAAAGTGAAAGATAAGGTTTGTGGAAGGTAATACAATATGGAAAGTGGAAGACAACTCTTGTAGAAAGTGAAAGATAATGCTTGTGGAAGATAATACAATATGGAAAGTGGAAGACAACGCTTGTAGAAAGTGAAAGATAAGGTTTGTGGAAGGTAATACAACATGGAAAGTGGAAGACAACGCTTGTAGAAAGTGAAAGATAAGGTTTGTGGAAGGTAATACAATATGGAAAGTGGAAGACAACTCTTGTAGAAAGTGAAAGATACGGTTTGTGGAAGGTAATACAACATGCAAAGTGGAAGACAACGCTTGTAGAAAGTGAAAGATAAGCTTTGTGGAAGGTAATACAACATGGAAAGTGGAAGACAACGCTTGTAGAAAGTGAAAGATAAGGTTTGTGGAAGGTAATACAACATGGAAAGTGGAAGACAACGCTTGTAGAAAGTGAAAGATACGATTTGTGGAAGGTAATACAATATGGAAAGTGGAAGACAACGCATGTAGAAAGTAAAAGATAAGATTTGTGGAAGGTAACAGAACATGGAAAGTGGAAGACAACGCTTGTAGAAAGTGAAAGATAAGGTTTGTGGAAGGTAATACAACATGGAAAGTGGAAGACAACGCTTGTAGAAAGTGAAAGATAAGGTTTGTGGAAGGTAATACAATATGGAAAGTGGAAGACAACTCTTGTAGAAAGGGAAAGATAAGGTTTGTGGAAGGTAATACAACATGCAAAGTGGAAGACAACGCTTGTAGAAAGTGAAAGATAAGGTTTGTGGAAGGTAATACAACAAGGAAAGTGGAAGACAACGCTTGTAGAAAGTGAAAGATAAGGTTTGTGGAAGGTAATACAATATGGAAAGTGGAAGACAACTCTTGTAGAAAGGGAAAGATAAGGTTTGTGGAAGGTAATACAACATGCAAAGTGGAAGACAACGCCTGTAGAAAGTGAAAGATACGGTTAGTGGTAGGTAATACAACATGGAAAGTGGAAGACAACGCATGTAGAAAGTGAAAGATAAGGTTTGTGGAAGGTAATACAATATGGAAAGTGGAAGACAACACTTGTAGAAAGTGAAAGATAAGGTTTGTGGAAGGTAATACAATATGGAAAGTGGAAGACAACGCTTGTAGAAAGTGAAAGATAAGGTTTGTGGAAGGTAATACAATATGGAAAGTGGAAGACAACACTTGTAGAAAGTAAAAGATAATGTTTGTGGAAGGTAATACAATATGGAAAGTGGAAGACAACGCTTGTAGAAAGTGAAAGATAAGGTTTGTGGAAGGTAATACAATATGGAAAGTGGAAGACAACGCTTATAGAAAGTGAAAGATAAGGTTTGTGGAAGGTAATAGAATATGGAAAGTGGAAGACAACGCTTGTAGAAAGTGAAAGATAAGATTTGTGGAAGGTAATACAATATGGAAAGTTGAGGACAACTCTTGTAGAAAGTGAAAGATACGGTTAGTGGAAGGTAATACAACATGGAAAGTGGAAGACAACGCATGTAGAAAGTGAAAGATAAGGTTTGTGGAAGGTAATACAATATGGAAAGTGGAAGACAACACTTGTAGAAAGTAAAAGATAATGTTTGTGGAAGGTAATACAATATGGAAAGTGGAAGACAACGCTTGTAGAAAGTGAAAGATAAGGTTTGTCGAAGGTAATACCATATGGAAAGTGGAAGACAACGCTTATAGAAAGTGAAAGATAAGGTTTGTGGAAGGTAATAGAACATGGAAAGTGGAAGACAACGCTTGTAGAAAGTGAAAGATAAGATTTGTGGAAGGTAAGACAATATGGAAAGTGGAGGACAACACTTGTAGAAAGTACAAATTAAGGTTTGTGGAAGGTAATACAACATGCAAAGTGGAAGACAACGCTTGTAGAAAGTGAAAGATAAGGTTTGTGGAAGGTAATACAACATGGAAAGTGGAAGACAACGCTTGGAGAAAGTGAAAGATAAGGTTTGTGGACGGTAATACAACATGGAAAGTGGAAGACAACGCTTGTAGAAAGTGAAAGATAAGGTTTGTGGAAGGTAATACAACATGGAAAGTGGAAGACAACGCTTGTAGAAAGTGAAAGATAAGATTTGTGGAGGGTAATACAACATGGAAAGTGGAAGACAACTCTTGTAGAAAGGGAAAGATAAGGTTTGTGGAAGGTAATACAACATGGAGAGTGGAAGACAACGCTTGTAGAAAGTGAAAGATACGGTTTGTAGAAGGTAATACAACATGGAAGGTGGAAGACAACGCTTCTAGAAAGTGAAAGATAAGGTTTGTGGAAGGTAATACAATATGGAAAGTGGAAGACAACGCTTGTAGAAAGTAAAAGATAAGATTTGTGGAAGGTAACACAACATGGAAAGTGGAAGACAACGCTTGTAGAAAGTGAAAGATAAGGTTTGTGGAAGGTAATACAACATGGAAAGTGGAAGACAACGCTTGTAGAAAGTGAAAGATAATGTTTGTGGAAGGTAATACAATATGGGAAGTGGAAGACAACTCTTGTAGAAAGGGAAAGATAAGGTTTGTGGAAGGTAATACAACATGCAAAGTGGAAGACAACGCTTGTAGAAAGTGAAAGATACGGTTAGTGGAAGGTAATACAACATGGAAAGTGGAAGACAACGCATGTAGAAAGTGAAAGATAAGGTTTGTGGAAGGTAATACAATATGGAAAGTGGAAGACAACACTTGTAGAAAGTAAAAGATAATGTGTGTGGAAGGTAATACAATATGGAAAGTGGAAGACAACGCTTGTAGAAAGTGAGAGATAAGGTTTGTCGAAGGTAATACAATATGGAAAGTGGAAGACAACGCTTGTAGAAAGTGAAAGATAAGGTTTGTGGAAGGTAATAGAACATGGAAAGTGGAAGACAACGCTTGTAGAAAGTGAAAGATAAGATTTGTGGAAGGTAATACAATATGGAAAGTGGAAGACAACGCTTGTAGAAAGTGAAAGATAAGGTTTGTAGAAGGTAATACAACATGGAAAGTGGAAGACAACGCTTGTAGAAAGTGAAAGCTAAGATTTGTTGAAGGTAATACAATATGGAAAGTGGAGGACAACACTTGTAGAAAGTACAAATTAAGGTTTGTGGAAGGTAATACAACATGCAAAGTGGAAGACAACGCTTGTAGAAAGTGAAAGATAAGGTTTGTGGACGGTAATACAACATGGAAGGTGGAGGACAACGCTTGTAGAAAGTGATAGATAAGGTTTGTGGACGGTAATACAACATGGAAAGTGGAAGACAACGCTTGTAGAAAGTGAAAGATAAGGTTTGTGGAAGGTAATACAATATGGAAAGTGGAAGACAACTCTTGTAGAAAGTGAAGGATACGGTTTGTAGAAGGTAACACAACATGGAAAGTGGAAGACAACGCTTCTAGAAAGTGAAAGATAAGGTTTGTGGAAGGTAATACAACATGGCGAGTGGAAGACAACGCTTGTAGAAAGTGAAAGATAAGGTTTGTAGAAGGTAATACAACATGGAATGTGGAAGACAACGCTTGTAGAAAGTGAAAGATAAGGTTTGTGGACGGTAATACAACATGGAAAGTGGAAAAACAACGCTTGTAGAAAGTGAAAGATAAAGTTTGTGGAAGGTAATACAACATGGAAAGTGGAAGACAACGCTTGTAGAAAATGAAACATAAGGTTTGTGGAAGGTATTACAACATGGAAAGTGGAAGACAACGCTTGTAGAAAGTGAAAGATAGGGTTTGTGGCAGGTAATACAACATAGAAAGTGGAAGACAACGCTTGTAGGAAGTGAAAGATAAGGTTTGTGGAAGGTAATACAACATGGAAAGTGGAAGACAATGCTTGTAGAAAGTGAAAGATACGATTTGTGGAAAGTAATACAACATGGAAAGTGGAAAACAACACTTGGAGAAAGTGAAAGATAAGGTTTGTGGACGGTAATACAACATGGAAAGTGGATGACAACGCTTGTAGAAAGTAAAAGATACGGTTTGTGGAAGGTAATACAACATGGAAAGTGGAAGCAACGCTTGTAGAAAGTGAGAGATAAGGTTTGTGGAAGGTAATACAACATGGAAAGTGGAAGACAACGCTTGTAGAAAGTGAGAGATAAGATTTGTGGAGGGTAATACAACATGGAAAGTGGAAGACAACGCTTGTAGAAAGTGAAAGATACGGTTTGTGGAAGGTAATACAATATGGAAAGTGGAAGACAACTCTTGTAGAAAGTGAAAGATACGGTTTGTAGAAGGTAACACAACATGGAAGGTGGAAGACAACGCTTCTAGAAAGTGAAAGATAAGGTTTGTGGAAGGTAATACAACATGGCGAGTGGAAGACAACGCTTGTGGAAAGTGAAAGATAAGGATTGTAGAAGGTAATACAACATGGAATGTGGAAGACAACGCTTGTAGAAAGTGAAAGATAAGGTTTGTGGACGGTAATACAACATGGAAAGTGGAAAACAACGCTTGTAGAAAGTGAAAGATAAAGTTTGTGGAAGGTAATACAACATGGAAAGTGGAAGACAACGCTTGTAGAAAATGAAACATAAGGTTTGTGGAAGGTATTACAACATGGAAAGTGGAAGACAACGCTTGTAGAAAGTGAAAGATAGGGTTTGTGGCAGGTAATACAACATAGAAAGTGGAAGACAACGCTTGTAGGAAGTGAAAGATAAGGTTTGTGGAAGGTAATACAACATGGAAAGTGGAAGACAACGCTTGTAGAAAGTGAAAGATACGATTTGTGGAAAGTAATACAACATGGAAAGTGGAAAACAACACTTGGAGAAAGTGAAAGATAAGGTTTGTGGACGGTAATACAACATGGAAAGTGGAAGACAACGCTTGTAGAAAGTAAAAGATACGGTTTGTGGAAGGTAATACAACATGGAAAGTGGAAGCAACGCTTGTAGAAAGTGAGAGATAAGGTTTGTGGAAGGTAATACAACATGGAAAGTGGAAGACAACGCTTGTAGAAAGTGAGAGATAAGATTTGTGGAGGGTAATACAACATGGAAAGTGGAAGACAACTCTTGTAGAGAGGGAAAGATAAGGTTTGTGGAAGGTAATACAACATGGAGAGTGGAAGACAACGCTTGTAGAAAGTGAAAGATACGGTTTGTAGAAGGTAATACAACATGGAAGGTGGAAGACAACGCTTCTAGAAAGTGAAAGATAAGGTTTGTGGAAGGTAATACAACATGGAGAGTGGAAGACAACGCTTGTAGAAAGTGAAAGATAAGGTTTGTAGAAGGTAATACAACATGGAATGTGGAAGACAACGCTTGTAGAAAGTGAAAGGTAAGGTTTGTGGAAGGTAATACAACATGGAAAGTGGAAAACAACGCTTGTAGAAAGTGAAAGATAAAGTTTGTGGAAGGTAATACAACATGGAAAGTGGAAGACAACGCTTGTAGAAAGTGAAAGACAAGGCTTGTGGAAGGTAAAACAACATGGAAAGTGGAAAACAACGCTTGTAGAAAGTGAAAGATAAGGTTTGTAGAAGGTAATACAACATGGAAAGTGGAAGACAACGCTTGTAGAAAATGAAACATAAGGTTTGTGGAAGGTATTACAACATGGAAAGTGGAAGACAACGCTTGTAGAAAGTGAAAGATAGAGTTTGTGGCAGGTAATACAACATAGAAAGTGGAAGACAACGCTTGTAGGAAGTGAAAGATAAGGTTTGTGGAAGGTAATACAACATGGAAAGTGGAAGAAAACGCTTGTAGAAAGTGAAAGATAAAGTTTGTGGAAGGTAATACAACATGGAAAGTGGAATACAACGCTTGTAGAAAATGAAACATACGGTTTGTGGAAGGTATTACAACATGGAAAGTGGAAGACAACGCTTGTAGAAAGTGAAAGATAGGGTTTGTGGCAGGTAATACAACATAGAAAGTGGAAGACAACGCTTGTAGGAAGTAAAAGATAAGGTTTGTGGAAGGTAATACAACATGGAAAGTGGAAGACAACGCTTGTAGAAAGTGAAAGATACGATTTGTGGAAAGTAATACAACATGGAAAGTGGAAAACAACACTTGGAGAAAGTGAAAGATAAGGTTTGTGGACGGTAATACAACATGGAAAGTGGAAGACAACGCTTGTAGAAAGTAAAAGATACGGTTTGTGGAAGGTAATACAACATGGAAAGTGGAAGCAACGCTTGTAGAAAGTGAGAGATAAGGTTTGTGGAAGGTAATACAACATGGAAAGTGGAAGACAACGCTTGTAGAAAGCGAGAGATAAGATTTGTGGAGGGTAATACAACATGGAAAGTGGAAGACAACGCTTGTAGAAAGTGAAAGATAAGGTTTGTGGAAGGTAATACAATATGGAAAGTGGAAGACAACTCTTGTAGAAAGTGAAAGATACAGTTTGTAGAAGGTAACACAACATTGAAGGTGGAAGACAACGCTTCTAGAAAGTGAAAGATAAGGTTTGTGGAAGGTAATACAACATGGCGAGTGGAAGACAACGCTTGTAGAAAGTGAAAGATAAGGATTGTAGAAGGTAATACAACATGGAATGTGGAAGCCAACGCTTGTAGAAAGTGAAAGATAAGGTTTGTGGACGGTAATACAACATGGAAAGTGGAAAACAACGCTTGTAGAAAGTGAAAGATAAAGTTTGTGGAAGGTAATACAACATGGAAAGTGGAAGACAACGCTTGTAGAAAATGAAACATAAGGTTTGTGGAAGGTATTACAACATGGAAAGTGGAAGACAACGCTTGTAGAAAGTGAAAGATGGGTTTGTGGCAGGTAATACAACATAGAAAGTGGAAGACAACGCTTGTAGGAAGTGAAAGATAAGGTTTGTGGAAGGTAATACAACATGGAAAGTGGAAGACAACGCTTGTAGAAAGTGAAAGATACGATTTGTGGAAAGTAATACAACATGGAAAGTGGAAAACAACACTTGGAGAAAGTGAAAGATAAGGTTTGTGGACGGTAATACAACATGGAAAGTGGAAGACAACGCTTGTAGAAAGTAAAAGATACGGTTTGTGGAAGGTAATACAACATGGAAAGTGGAAGCAACGCTTGTAGAAAGTGAGAGATAAGGTTTGTGGAAGGTAATACAACATGGAAAGTGGAAGACAACGCTTGTAGAAAGTGAGAGATAAGATTTGTGGAGGGTAATACAACATGGAAAGTGGAAGACAACTCTTGTAGAAAGGGAAAGATAAGGTTTGTGGAAGGTAATACAACATGGAAAGTGGAAGACAACGCTTGTAGAAAATGAAACATAAGGTTTGTGGAAGGTAATACAATATGGAAAGTGGAAGACAACGCTTGTAGAAAGTGAAAGATAAGGTTTGTGGAAGGTAATACAACATGGAAAGTGGAAAACAACGCTTGTAGAAAGTGAAAGATAAAGTTTGTGGAAGGTAATACAACATGGAAAGTGGAAGACAACGCTTGTAGAAAGTGAAAGACAAGGCTTGTGGAAGGTAAAACAACATGGAAAGTGGAAAACAACGCTTGTAGAAAGTGAAAGATAAGGTTTGTAGAAGGTAATACAACATGGAAAGTGGAAGACAACGCTTGTAGAAAATGAAACATAAGGTTTGTGGAAGGTATTACAACATGGAAAGTGGAAGACAACGCTTGTAGAAAGTGAAAGATAGGGTTTGTGGCAGGTAATACAACATAGAAAGTGGAAGACAACGCTTGTAGGAAGTGAAAGATAAGGTTTGTGGAAGGTAATACAACATGGAAAGTGGAAGACAACGCTTGTAGAAAGTGAAAGATACGATTTGTGGAAAGTAATACAACATGGAAAGTGGAAAACAACACTTGGAGAAAGTGAAAGATAAGGTTTGTGGACGGTAATACAACATGGAAAGTGGAAAACAACGCTTGTAGAAAGTGAAAGATAAAGTTTGTGGAAGGTAATACAACATGGAAAGTGGAAAACAACGCTAGTAGAAAGTGAAAGATAAGGTTTGTGGAAGGTAATACAACATGGAAAGTGGAAGACAACGCTTGTACAAAGTGAAAGATACGGTTTGTAGAAGGTAATACAACATGGAAAGTGGAAGACAACGCTTCTAGAAAGTGAAAGATACGGTTTGTGGAAGGTAATACAATATGGAAAGTGGAAGACAACGCTTGTAGAAAGTGAAAGAAAGGGTTGTGGAAGGTAATACAACATAGAAAGTGGAAGACAACGATTGTAGGAAGTGAAAGATACGGTTTGTGGAAGGTAATACAACATGGAAAGTGGAAGACAACGCATGTAAAAACTGAAAGAGAAGGTTTGTGGAAGGTAATACAACATGGAAAGTGGAAGCAACGCTTGTAGAAAGTGAAAGATAAGGTTTGTGGAAGGTAATACAACATGGAAAGTGGAAGACAACTCTTGTAGAAAGTGAAAGATAAGGTTTGTGGAAAGTAATACAACATGGAAAGTGGAAAACAACACTTGTAGAAAGTGAAAGATAAGGTTTGTGGACGGTAATACAACATGGAAAGTGGAAGACAACGCTTGTAGAAAGTAAAAGATAAGGTATGTGGAAGGTAATACAACATGGAAAGTGGAAGACAACGCTTCTAGAAAGTGAGAGATACGGGTTGTGGAAGGTATTACAACATGGAAAGTGGAAGACAACGCTTGTAGAAAGTGAAAGATACGATTTGTGGAAGGTAAAACAATATGGAAAGTGGAAGACAACGCTTGTAGAAAGTGAAAGATACGATTTGTGGAAGGTGATACAACATGGAAAGTGGAAGACAACGCTTGTAGAAAGTGAAACATAAGGTTTGTAGAAGGTAATACAACATGGAAAGTGGAAAACAACGCTTGTAGAAAGTGAAAGATAAAGTTTGTGGAAGGTAATACAACATGGAAAGTGGAAGACAACGCTTGTAGAAAGTGAAAGACAAGGCTTGTGGAAGGTAATACAACATGGAAAGTGGAAAACAACGCTTGTAGAAAGTGAAAGATAAGGTTTGTAGAAGGTAATACAACATGGAAAGTGGAAGACAACGCTTGTAGAAAGTGAAACATAAGGATTGTGGAAGGTATTACAACATGGAAAGTGGAAGACAACGCTTGTAGAAAGTGAAAGATAAGGTTTGTGGAAAGTAATACAACATGGAAAGTGGAAAACAACACTTGGAGAAAGTGAAAGATAAGGTTTGTGGACGGTAATACAACATGGAAAGTGGAAAACAACGCTTGTAGAAAGTGAAAGATAAAGTTTGTGGAAGGTAATACAACATGGAAAGTGGAAAACAACGCTTGTAGAAAGTGAAAGATAAGGTTTGTGGAAGGTAATACAACATGGAAAGTGGAAGACAACGCTTGTAGAAAGTGAAAGACAAGGCTTGTGGAAGGTAATACAACATGGAAAGTGGAAAACAACGCTAGTAGAAAGTGAAAGATAAGGTTTGTGGAAGGTAATACAACATGGAAAGTGGAAGACAACGCTTGTACAAAGTGAAAGATACGGTTTGTAGAAGGTAATACAACATGGAAAGTGGAAGACAGCGCTTCTAGAAAGTGAAAGATAAGGTTTGTGGAAGGTAATACAATATGGAAAGTGGAAGACAACGCTTGTAGAAAGTGAAAGAAAGGGTTGTGGAAGGTAATACAACATAGAAAGTGGAAGACAACGCTTGTAGGAAGTGAAAGATACGGTTTGTGGAAGGTAATACAACATGGAAAGTGGAAGACAACGCATGTAGAAACTGAAAGAGAAGGTTTGTGGAAGGTAATACAACATGGAAAGTGGAAGCAACGCTTGTAGAAAGTGAAAGATAAGGTTTGTGGAAGGTAATACAACATGGAAAGTGGAAGACAACTCTTGTAGAAAGTGAAAGATAAGGTTTGTGGAAAGTAATACAACATGGAAAGTGGAAAACAACACTTGTAGAAAGTGAAAGATAAGGTTTGTGGACGGTAATACAACATGGAAAGTGGAAGACAACGCTTGTAGAAAGTAAAAGATAAGGTATGTGGAAGGTAATACAACATGGAAAGTGGAAGACAACGCTTCTAGAAAGTGAGAGATACGGGTTGTGGAAGGTATTACAACATGGAAAGTGGAAGACAACGCTTGTAGAAAGTGAAAGATACGATTTGTGGAAGGTAAAACAATATGGAAAGTGGAAGACAACGCTTGTAGAAAGTGAAAGATACGATTTGTGGAAGGTGATACAACATGGAAAGTGGAAGACAACGCTTGTAGAAAGTGAAACATAAGGTTTGTAGAAGGTAATACAACATGGAAAGTGGAAAACAACGCTTGTAGAAAGTGAAAGATAAAGTTTGTGGAAGGTAATACAACATGGAAAGTGGAAGACAACGCTTGTAGAAAGTGAAAGACAAGGCTTGTGGAAGGTAATACAACATGGAAAGTGGAAAACAACGCTTGTAGAAAGTGAAAGATAAGGTTTGTAGAAGGTAATACAACATGGAAAGTGGAAGACAACGCTTGTAGAAAGTGAAACATAAGGATTGTGGAAGGTATTACAACATGGAAAGTGGAAGACAACGCTTGTAGAAAGTGAAAGATAAGGTTTGTGGAAGGTAATACAACATAGAAAGTGGAAGACAACGCTTGTAGGAAGTGAAAGATAAGGTTTGTGGAAGGTAATACAACATGGAAAGTGGAAGACAACGCTTGTAGAAAGTGAAAGATAAGGTTTGTGGAAGGTAATACAACATGGAAAGTGGAAGACAACGCTTCTAGAAAGTGAAAGATAAGGTTTGTGGAAGGTAATACAACATGGAAAGTGGAAGACAACGCTAGTAGAAAGTGAAAGATAATGCTTGTGGAAGGTATTACAACATGGAAAGTGGAAAACAACGCTAGTAGAAAGTGAAAGATAAGGTTTGTGGAAGGTAATACAACATGGAAAGTGGAAGACAACGCTTCTAGAAAGTGAAAGATAAGGTTTGTGGAAGGTAATACAACATGGAAAGTGGAAGACAACGCTTGTAGAAAGTGAAAGATAATGCTTGTGGAAGATAATACAACATGGAAAGTGGAAGACAACGCTTGTAGAAAGTGAAAGATACGGTTTGTAGAAGGTAATACAACATGGAAAGTGGAAGACAACGCTTCTAGAAAGTGAAAGATAAGGTTTGTGGAAGGTAATACAATATGGAAAGTGGAAGACAACGCTTGTAGAAAGTGAAAGATAAGGTTTGTGGAAGGTAATACAACATAGAAAGTGGAAGACAACGCTTGTAGGAAGTGAAAGATACGGTTTGTGGAAGGTAATACAACATGGAAAGTGGAAGACAACGCTTGTAGAAAGTGAAAGAGAAGGTTTGTGGAAGGTAATACAACATGGAAAGTGGAAGCAACGCTTGTAGAAAGTGAAAGATAAGGTTTGTGGAAGGTAATACAACATGGAAAGTGGAAGACAACTCTTGTAGAAAGTGAAAGATAAGGTTTGTGGAAAGTAATACAACATGGAAAGTGGAAAACAACACTTGTAGAAAGTGAAAGATAAGGTTTGTGGACGGTAATACAACATGGAAAGTGGAAGACAACGCTTGTAGAAAGTAAAAGATAAGGTATGTGGAAGGTAATACAACATGGAAAGTGGAAGACAACGCTTCTAGAAAGTGAGAGATACGGGTTGTGGAAGGTATTACAACATGGAAAGTGGAAGACAACGCTTGTAGAAAGTGAAAGATACGATTTGTGGAAGGTAATACAATATGGAAAGTGGAAGACAACGCTTGTAGAAAGTGAAAGATACGATTTGTGGAAGGTGATACAACATGGAAAGTGGAAGACAACGCTTGTAGAAAGTGAAACATAAGGTTTGTAGAAGGTAAGACAACATGGAAAGTGGAAAACAACGCTTGTAGAAAGTGAAAGATAAGGTTTGGGAAGGTAATACAATATGGAAAGTGGAAGACAACGCTTGTAGAAAGTGAATGATAAGGTTTGTGGAAGGTAAAACAACATGGAAAGTGGAAGACAACGCTTGTAGAAAGTGAAAGATAAAGTTTGTGGAAGGTAATACAACATGGAAAGTGGAAGACAACGCTTGTAGAAAGTGAAAGACAAGGTTTGTAGAAGGTAATACAACATGGAAAGTGGAAGACAACGCTTGTAGAAAGTGAAAGATAAGGTTTGTGGAAGGTAATACAACATGGAAAGTGGAAGACAACGCTTCTAGAAAGTGAAAGATACGGGTTGTGGAAGGTATTACAACATGGAAAGTGGAAGACAACGCTTGTAGAAAGTGAAATATACGGTTTGTGGAAGGTAATACAACATGGAGAGTGGAAGACAACGCTTGTAGAAAGTGAAAGATAAGGTTTGTAGACGGTAATACAACATGGAATGTGGAAGACAACGCTTGTAGAAAGTGAAAGACAAGGCTTGTGGAAGGTAATACAACATGGAAAGTGGAAAACAACGCTAGTAGAAAGTGAAAGATAAGGTTTGTGGAAGGTAATACAACATGGAAAGTGGAAGACAACGCTTGGAGAAAGTGAAAGACAAGGCTTGTGGAAGGTAATACAACATGGAAAGTGGAAAACAACGCTAGTAGAAAGTGAAATATACGGTTTGTGGAAGGTAATACAACATGGAAAGTGGAAGACAACGCTTGTACAAAGTGAAAGACACGGTTTGTAGAAGGTAATACAACATGGAAAGTGGAAGACAACGCTTCTAGAAAGTGAAAGATAAGGTTTGTGGAAGGTAATACAATATGGAAAGTGGAAGACAACGCTTGTAGAAAGTGAAAGATAAGGTTTGTGGAAGGTAATACAACATAAAAAGTGGAAGACAACGCTTGTAGGAAGTGAAAGATACGGTTTGTGGAAGGTAATACAACATGGAAAGTGGAAGACAACGCTTGTAGAAAGTGAAAGAGAAGGTTTGTGGAAGGTAATACAACATGGAAAGTGGAAGACAACGCTTGTAGAAAGTGAAAGATAAGGTTTGTGGAGGGTAATACAACATGGAAAGTGGAAGACAACTCTTGTAGAAAGTGAAAGATAAGGTTTCTGGAAAGTAATACAACATGGAAAGTGGAAAGCAACACTTGTAGAAAGTGAAAGATACGATTTGTGGAAGGTAATACAACATGGAAAGTGGAAGACAACGCTTGTAGAAAGTGAAACATAAGGTTTGTAGAATGTAATACAACATGGAAAGTGGAAGACAACGCTTGTAGAAAGTGAAATATAAGGTTTGTGGAAGGTAATACAATATGGAAAGTGGAAGACAACGCTTGTAGAAAGTGAAAGATAAGGTTTGTGGAAGGTAATACAACATGGAAAGTGGAAGACAACGCTTGTACAAAGTGAAAGATAAGGTTTGTGGAAGGTAATACAACATGGAAAGTGGAAGACAACGCTTGTAGAAAGTGAAAGATACGGTTTGTGGAGGGTAATACAACATGGAAAGTGGAAGACAACGCTTGTAGAAAGTGAAAGATAAGGGTATGTGGAAGGTAATACAACATGGAGAGTGGAAGACAACGCTTGTAGAAAGTGAAAGATACGGTTTGTAGAAGGTAATACAACATGGAAGGTGGAAGACAACGCTTCTAGAAAGTGAAAGATACGGTTTGTGGAAGGTAATACAACATGGAGAGTGGAAGACAACGCTTGTAGAAAGTGAAAGATAAGGTTTGTAGACGGTAATACAACATGGAATGTGGAAGACAACGCTTGTAGAAAGTGAAAGATAAGGTTTGTGGAAGGTAATACAACATGGAAAGTGGAAAACAACGCTTGTAGAAAGTGAAAGATAAGGTTTGTGGAAGGTAATACAACATGGAAAGTGGAAGACAACGCTTGTAGAAAGTGAAAGACAAGGCTTGTGGAAGGTAATACAACATGGAAAGTGGAAAACAACGCTAGTAGAAAGTGAAAGATAAGGTTTGTGGAAGGTAATACAACATGGAAAGTGGAAGACAACACTTGTACAAAGTGAAAGATACGGTTTGTAGAAGGTAATACAACATGGAAAGTGGAAGACAACGCTTCTAGAAAGTGAAAGATAAGGTTTGTGGAAGGTAATACAATATGGAAAGTGGAAGACAACGCTTGTAGAAAGTGAAAGATAAGGTTTGTGGAAGGTAATACAACATAGAAAGTGGAAGACAACGCTTGTAGGAAGTGAAAGATACGGTTTGTGGAAGGTAATACAACATGGAAAGTGGAAGACAACGCTTGTAGAAAGTGAAGGACAAGGCTTGTGGTAGGTAATATAACATGGAAAGTGGAAAACAACGCTAGTAGAAAGTGAAAGATAATGCTTGTGGAAGGTATTACAACATGGAAAGTGGAAGACAACGCTTGTAGAAAGTGAAAGATAAGGTTTGTGGAAGGTAATACAACATGGAAAGTGGAAGACAACGCTTCTAGAAAGTGAAAGATAAGGTTTGTGGAAGGTAATACAACATGGAAAGTGGAAGACAACGCTAGTAGAAAGTGAAAGATAATGCTTGTGGAAGGTATTACAACATGGAAAGTGGAAAACAACGCTAGTAGAAAGTGAAAGATAAGGTTTGTGGAAGGTAATACAACATGGAAAGTGGAAGACAACGCTTCTAGAAAGTGAAAGATAAGGTTTGTGGAAGGTAATACAACATGGAAAGTGGAAGACAACGCTTGTAGAAAGTGAAAGATAATGCTTGTGGAAGATAATACAACATGGAAAGTGGAAGACAACGCTTGTAGAAAGTGAAAGATACGGTTTGTAGAAGGTAATACAACATGGAAAGTGGAAGACAACGCTTCTAGAAAGTGAAAGATAAGGTTTGTGGAAGGTAATACAATATGGAAAGTGGAAGACAACGCTTGTAGAAAGTGAAAGATAAGGTTTGTGGAAGGTAATACAACATAGAAAGTGGAAGACAACGCTTGTAGGAAGTGAAAGATACGGTTTGTGGAAGGTAATACAACATGGAAAGTGGAAGACAACGCTTGTAGAAAGTGAAAGAGAAGGTTTGTGGAAGGTAATACAACATGGAAAGTGGAAGCAACGCTTGTAGAAAGTGAAAGATAAGGTTTGTGGAAGGTAATACAACATGGAAAGTGGAAGACAACTCTTGTAGAAAGTGAAAGATAAGGTTTGTGGAAAGTAATACAACATGGAAAGTGGAAAACAACACTTGTAGAAAGTGAAAGATAAGGTTTGTGGACGGTAATACAACATGGAAAGTGGAAGACAACGCTTGTAGAAAGTAAAAGATAAGGTATGTGGAAGGTAATACAACATGGAAAGTGGAAGACAACGCTTCTAGAAAGTGAGAGATACGGGTTGTGGAAGGTATTACAACATGGAAAGTGGAAGACAACGCTTGTAGAAAGTGAAAGATACGATTTGTGGAAGGTAATACAATATGGAAAGTGGAAGACAACGCTTGTAGAAAGTGAAAGATACGATTTGTGGAAGGTGATACAACATGGAAAGTGGAAGACAACGCTTGTAGAAAGTGAAACATAAGGTTTGTAGAAGGTAAGACAACATGGAAAGTGGAAAACAACGCTTGTAGAAAGTGAAAGATAAGGTTTGGGAAGGTAATACAATATGGAAAGTGGAAGACAACGCTTGTAGAAAGTGAATGATAAGGTTTGTGGAAGGTAATACAACATGGAAAGTGGAAGACAACGCTTGTAGAAAGTGAAAGATAAAGTTTGTGGAAGGTAATACAACATGGAAAGTGGAAGACAACGCTTGTAGAAAGTGAAAGACAAGGTTTGTAGAAGGTAATACAACATGGAAAGTGGAAGACAACGCTTGTAGAAAGTGAAAGATAAGGTTTGTGGAAGGTAATACAACATGGAAAGTGGAAGACAACGCTTCTAGAAAGTGAAAGATACGGGTTGTGGAAGGTATTACAACATGGAAAGTGGAAGACAACGCTTGTAGAAAGTGAAATATACGGTTTGTGGAAGGTAATACAACATGGAGAGTGGAAGACAACGCTTGTAGAAAGTGAAAGATAAGGTTTGTAGACGGTAATACAACATGGAATGTGGAAGACAACGCTTGTAGAAAGTGAAAGACAAGGCTTGTGGAAGGTAATACAACATGGAAAGTGGAAAACAACGCTAGTAGAAAGTGAAAGATAAGGTTTGTGGAAGGTAATACAACATGGAAAGTGGAAGACAACGCTTGGAGAAAGTGAAAGACAAGGCTTGTGGAAGGTAATACAACATGGAAAGTGGAAAACAACGCTTGTAGAAAGTGAAAGAGAAGGTTTGTGGAAGGTAATACAACATGGAAAGTGGAAGACAACGCTTGTAGAAAGTGAAAGATAAGGTTTGTGGAAGGTAATACAACATAAAAAGTGGAAGACAACGCTTGTAGGAAGTGAAAGATACGGTTTGTGGAAAGTAATACAACATGGAAAGTGGAAGACAACGCTTGTAGAAAGTGAAAGAGAAGGTTTGTGGAAGGTAATACAACATGGAAAGTGGAAGACAACGCTTGTAGAAAGTGAAAGATAAGGTTTGTGGAGGGTAATACAACATGGAAAGTGGAAGACAACTCTTGTAGAAAGTGAAAGATAAGGTTTCTGGAAAGTAATACAACATGGAAAGTGGAAAGCAACACTTGTAGAAAGTGAAAGATACGATTTGTGGAAGGTAATACAACATGGAAAGTGGAAGACAACGCTTGTAGAAAGTGAAACATAAGGTTTGTAGAATGTAATACAACATGGAAAGTGGAAGACAACGCTTGTAGAAAGTGAAATATAAGGTTTGTGGAAGGTAATACAATATGGAAAGTGGAAGACAACGCTTGTAGAAAGTGAAAGATAAGGTTTGTGGAAGGTAATACAACATGGAAAGTGGAAGACAACGCTTGTACAAAGTGAAAGATAAGGTTTGTGGAAGGTAATACAACATGGAAAGTGGAAGACAACGCTTGTAGAAAGTGAAAGATAAGGTTTGTGGAGGGTAATACAACATGGAAAGTGGAAGACAACGCTTGTAGAAAGTGAAAGATAAGGGTTGTGGAAGGTAATACAACATGGAGAGTGGAAGACAACGCTTGTAGAAAGTGAAAGATACGGTTTGTAGAAGGTAATACAACATGGAAGGTGGAAGACAACGCTTCTAGAAAGTAAAAGATACGGTTTGTGGAAGGTAATACAACATGGAGAGTGGAAGACAACGCTTGTAGAAAGTGAAAGATAAGGTTTGTAGACGGTAATACAACATGGAATGTGGAAGACAACGCTTGTAGAAAGTGAAAGATAAGGTTTGTGGAAGGTAATACAACATGGAAAGTGGAAAACAACGCTTGTAGAAAGTGAAAGATAAGGTTTGTGGAAGGTAATACAACATGGAAAGTGGAAGACAACGCTTGTAGAAAGTGAAAGACAAGGCTTGTGGAAGGTAATACAACATGGAAAGTGGAAAACAACGCTAGTAGAAAGTGAAAGATAAGGTTTGTGGAAGGTAATACAACATGGAAAGTGGAAGACAACGCTTGTACAAAGTGAAAGATACGGTTTGTAGAAGGTAATACAACATGGAAAGTGGAAGACAACGCTTCTAGAAAGTGAAAGATAAGGTTTGTGGAAGGTAATACAATATGGAAAGTGGAAGACAACGCTTGTAGAAAGTGAAAGATAAGGTTTGTGGAAGGTAATACAACATAGAAAGTGGAAGACAACGCTTGTAGGAAGTGAAAGATACGGTTTGTGGAAGGTAATACAACATGGAAAGTGGAAGACAACGCTTGTAGAAAGTGAAGGACAAGGCTTGTGGAAGGTAATATAACATGGAAAGTGGAAAACAACGCTAGTAGAAAGTGAAAGATAATGCTTGTGGAAGGTATTACAACATGGAAAGTGGAAGACAACGCTTGTAGAAAGTGAAAGATAAGGTTTGTGGAAGGTAATACAACATGGAAAGTGGAAGACAACGCTTCTAGAAAGTGAAAGATAAGGTTTGTGGAAGGTAATACAACATGGAAAGTGGAAGACAACGCTAGTAGAAAGTGAAAGATAATGCTTGTGGAAGGTATTACAACATGGAAAGTGGAAAACAACGCTAGTAGAAAGTGAAAGATAAGGTTTGTGGAAGGTAATACAACATGGAAAGTGGAAGACAACGCTTCTAGAAAGTGAAAGATAAGGTTTGTGGAAGGTAATACAACATGGAAAGTGGAAGACAACGCTTGTAGAAAGTGAAAGATAATGCTTGTGGAAGATAATACAACATGGAAAGTGGAAGACAACGCTTGTAGAAAGTGAAAGATACGGTTTGTAGAAGGTAATACAACATGGAAAGTGGAAGACAACGCTTCTAGAAAGTGAAAGATAAGGTTTGTGGAAGGTAATACAATATGGAAAGTGGAAGACAACGCTTGTAGAAAGTGAAAGATAAGGTTTGTGGAAGGTAATACAACATAGAAAGTGGAAGACAACGCTTGTAGGAAGTGAAAGATACGGTTTGTGGAAGGTAATACAACATGGAAAGTGGAAGACAACGCTTGTAGAAAGTGAAAGAGAAGGTTTGTGGAAGGTAATACAACATGGAAAGTGGAAGCAACGCTTGTAGAAAGTGAAAGATAAGGTTTGTGGAAGGTAATACAACATGGAAAGTGGAAGACAACTCTTGTAGAAAGTGAAAGATAAGGTTTGTGGAAAGTAATACAACATGGAAAGTGGAAAACAACACTTGTAGAAAGTGAAAGATAAGGTTTGTGGACGGTAATACAACATGGAAAGTGGAAGACAACGCTTGTAGAAAGTAAAGGATAAGGTATGTGGAAGGTAATACAACATGGAAAGTGGAAGACAACGCTTCTAGAAAGTGAGAGATACGGGTTGTGGAAGGTATTACAACATGGAAAGTGGAAGACAACGCTTGTAGAAAGTGAAAGATACGATTTGTGGAAGGTAATACAATATGGAAAGTGGAAGACAACGCTTGTAGAAAGTGAAAGATACGATTTGTGGAAGGTGATACAACATGGAAAGTGGAAGACAACGCTTGTAGAAAGTGAAACATAAGGTTTGTAGAAGGTAAGACAACATGGAAAGTGGAAAACAACGCTTGTAGAAAGTGAAAGATAAGGTTTGGGAAGGTAATACAATATGGAAAGTGGAAGACAACGCTTGTAGAAAGTGAATGATAAGGTTTGTGGAAGGTAATACAACATGGAAAGTGGAAGACAACGCTTGTAGAAAGTGAAAGATAAAGTTTGTGGAAGGTAATACAACATGGAAAGTGGAAGACAACGCTTGTAGAAAGTGAAAGACAAGGTTTGTAGAAGGTAATACAACATGGAAAGTGGAAGACAACGCTTGTAGAAAGTGAAAGATAAGGTTTGTGGAAGGTAATACAACATGGAAAGTGGAAGACAACGCTTCTAGAAAGTGAAAGATACGGGTTGTGGAAGGTATTACAACATGGAAAGTGGAAGACAACGCTTGTAGAAAGTGAAATATACGGTTTGTGGAAGGTAATACAACATGGAGAGTGGAAGACAACGCTTGTAGAAAGTGAAAGATAAGGTTTGTAGACGGTAATACAACATGGAATGTGGAAGACAACGCTTGTAGAAAGTGAAAGACAAGGCTTGTGGAAGGTAATACAACATGGAAAGTGGAAAACAACGCTAGTAGAAAGTGAAAGATAAGGTTTGTGGAAGGTAATACAACATGGAAAGTGGAAGACAACGCTTGGAGAAAGTGAAAGACAAGGCTTGTGGAAGGTAATACAACATGGAAAGTGGAAAACAACGCTAGTAGAAAGTCAAATATACGGTTTGTGGAAGGTAATACAACATGGAAAGTGGAAGACAACGCTTGTACAAAGTGAAAGACACGGTTTGTAGAAGGTAATACAACATGGAAAGTGGAAGACAACGCTTCTAGAAAGTGAAAGATAAGGTTTGTGGAAGGTAATACAATATGGAAAGTGGAAGACAACGCTTGTAGAAAGTGAAAGATAAGGTTTGTGGAAGGTAATACAACATAAAAAGTGGAAGACAACGCTTGTAGGAAGTGAAAGATACGGTTTGTGGAAGGTAATACAACATGGAAAGTGGAAGACAACGCTTGTAGAAAGTGAAAGAGAAGGTTTGTGGAAGGTAATACAACATGGAAAGTGGAAGACAACGCTTGTAGAAAGTGAAAGATAAGGTTTGTGGAGGGTAATACAACATGGAAAGTGGAAGACAACTCTTGTAGAAAGTGAAAGATACGGTTTCTGGAAAGTAATACAACATGGAAAGTGGAAAGCAACACTTGTAGAAAGTGAAAGATACGATTTGTGGAAGGTAATACAACATGGAAAGTGGAAGACAACGCTTGTAGAAAGTGAAACATAAGGTTTGTAGAATGTAATACAACATGGAAAGTGGAAGACAACGCTTGTAGAAAGTGAAATATAAGGTTTGTGGAAGGTAATACAATATGGAAAGTGGAAGACAACGCTTGTAGAAAGTGAAAGCTAAGGTTTGTGGAAGGTAATACAACATGGAAAGTGGAAGACAACGCTTGTACAAAGTGAAAGATAAGGTTTGTGGAAGGTAATACAACATGGAAAGTGGAAGACAACGCTTGTAGAATGTGAAAGATAAGGTTTGTGGAGGGTAATACAACATGGAAAGTGGAAGACAACGCTTGTAGAAAGTGAAAGATAAGGGTTGTGGAAGGTAATACAACATGGAGAGTGGAAGACAACGCTTGTAGAAAGTGAAAGATACGGTTTGTAGAAGGTAATACAACATGGAAGGTGGAAGACAACGCTTCTAGAAAGTGAAAGATACGGTTTGTGGAAGCTAATACAACATGGAGAGTGGAAGACAACGCTTGTAGAAAGTGAAAGATAAGGTTTGTAGACGGTAATACAACATGGAATGTGGAAGACAACGCTTGTAGAAAGTGAAAGATAAGGTTTGTGGAAGGTAATACAACATGGAAAGTGGAAAACAACGCTTGTAGAAAGTGAAAGATAAGGTTTGTGGAAGGTAATACAACATGGAAAGTGGAAGACAACGCTTGTAGAAAGTGAAAGACAAGGCTTGTGGAAGGTAATACAACATGGAAAGTGGAAAACAACGCTAGTAGAAAGTGAAAGATAAGGTTTGTGGAAGGTTATACAACATGGAAAGTGGAAGACAACGCTTGTACAAAGTGAAAGATACGGTTTGTAGAAGGTAATACAACATGGAAAGTGGAAGACAACGCTTCTAGAAAGTGAAAGATAAGGTTTGTGGAAGGTAATACAATATGGAAAGTGGAAGACAACGCTTGTAGAAAGTGAAAGATAAGGTTTGTGGAAGGTAATACAACATAGAAAGTGGAAGACAACGCTTGTAGGAAGTGAAAGATACGGTTTGTGGAAGGTAATACAACATGGAAAGTGGAAGACAACGCTTGTAGAAAGTGAAAGAGAAGGTTTGTGGAAGGTAATACAACATGGAAAGTAGAAGCAACGCTTGTAGAAAGTGAAAGATAAGGTTTGTGGAAGGTAATACAACATGGAAAGTGGAAGACAACTCTTGTAGAAAGTGAAAGATAAGGTTTCTGGAAAGTAATACAACATGGAAAGTGGAAAACAACACTTGTAGGAAGTGAAAGATAAGGTTTGTGGACGGTAATAAAACATGGAAAGTGGAAGACAACGCTTGTAGAAAGTAAAAGATAAGGTTTGTGGAAGGTAATACAACATGGAAAGTGGAAGACAACGCTTCTAGAAAGTGAGAGGTACGGGTTGTGGAAGGTATTACAACATGGAAAGTGGAAGACAACGCTTGTAGAAAGTGAAAGATACGATTCGTGGAAGGTAATACAATATGGAAAGTGGAAGACAACGCTTGTAGAAAGTGAAAGATACGATTTGTGGAAGGTAATCCAACATGGAAAGTGGAAGACAACGCTTGTAGAAAGTGAAACATAAGGTTTGTAGAAGGTAATACAACATGGAAAGTGGAAGACAACGCTTGTAGAAAGTGAAAGATAAGGTTTGGGAAGGTAATACAACATGGAAAGTGGAAGCAACGCTTGTAGAAAGTGAAAGATAAGGTTTGTGGAAGGTAATACAACATGGAAAGTGGAAAACAACACTTGTAGAAAGTGAAAGATAAGGTTTGTGGACGGTAATACAACATGGAAAGTGGAAGACAACGCTTGTAGAAAGTAAAAGATAAGGTTTGTGGAAGGTAATACAACATGGAAAGTGGAAGACAACGCTTCTAGAAAGTGAAAGATACGGGTTGTGGAAGGTATTACAACATGGAAAGTGGAAGACAACGCTTGTAGAAAGTGAAAGATACGATTTGTGGAAGGTAATACAATATGGAAAGTGGAAGACAACGCTTGTAGAAAGTGAAAGATACGATTTGTGGAAGGTAATACAACATGGAAAGTGGAAGACAACGCTTGTAGTAAGTGAAACATAAGGTTTGTAGAAGGTAATACAACATGGAAAGTGGAAGACAACGCTTGTAGAAAGTGAAAGATAAGGTTTGTGGAAGGTAATACAATATGGAAAGTGGAAGACAACGCTTGTAGAAAGTGAAAGATAAAGTTTGTGGAAGGTAATACAACATGGAAAGTGGAAGACAACGCTTGTAGAAAGTGAAAGATAAGGTTTGTGGAAGGTAATACAACATGGAAAGTGGAAGACAACGCTTGTAGAAAGTGAAAGATAAGGTTTGTGGAGGGTAATACAACATGGAAAGTGGAAGACAACGCTAGTAGAAAGTGAAAGATAAGGTTGTGGAAGGTAATACAACATGGAGAGTGGAAGACAACGCTTGTAGAAAGTGAAAGATACGGTTTGTAGAAGGTAATACAACATGGAAGGTGGAAGACAACGCTTCTAGAAAGTGAAAGATACGGTTTGTGGAAGGTAATACAACATGGAGAGTGGAAGACAACGCTTGTAGAAAGTGAAAGATAAGGTTTGTGGAAGGTAATACAACATGGAAAGTGGAAGACAACGCTTGTAGAAAGTGAAAGATAAGGTTTGTGGAGGGTAATACAACATGGAAAGTGGAAGACAACGCTTGTAGAAAGTGAAAGATAAGGTTTGTGGAAGGTAATACAACATGGAGAGTGGAAGACAACGCTTGTAGAAAGTGAAAGATACGGTTTGTAGAAGGTAATACAACATGGAAGGTGGAAGACAACGCTTCTAGAAAGTGAAAAATACGGTTTGTGGAAGGTAATACAACATGGAGAGTGGAAGACAACGCTTGTAGAAAGTGAAAGACAAGGCTTGTGGAAGGTAATACAACATGGAAAGTGGAAAACAACGCTTCTAGAAAGTGAAAGATAAGGTTTGTAGAAGGTAATACAACATGGAAAGTGGAAGACAACGCTTGTAGAAAGTGAAAGATAAGGTTTGTGGAAGGTAATACAACATGGAAAGTGGAAAACAACGCTTGTAGAAAGTGAAAGATAAGGTTTGTGGAAGGTAATACAACATGGAAAGTGGAAGACAAAGCTTGTAAAATTGAAAGACAAGGCTTGTGGAAGGTAATACAACATGGAAAGTGGAAAACAACGCTAGTAGAAAGTGAAAGATAAGGTTTGTGGAAGGTAATACAACATGGAAAGTGGAAGACAACGCTTGTACAAAGTGAAAGATACGGTTTGTAGAAGGTAATACAACATGGAAAGTGGAAGACAACGCTTCTAGAAAGTGAAAGATAAGGTTTGTGGAAGGTAATACAATATGGAAAGTGGAAGACAACGCTTGTAGAAAGTGAAAGATAAGGTTTGTGGAAGGTAATACAACATAGAAAGTGGAAGACAACGCTTGTAGGAAGTGAAAGATACGGTTTGTGGAAGGTAATACAACATGGAATGTGGAAGACAACGCTTGTAGGAAGTGAAAGAGAAGGTTTGTGGAAGGTAATACAACATGGAAAGTGGAAGCAACGCTTGTAGAAAGTGAAAGATACGGTTTGTGGAAGGTAATACACCATGGAAAGTGGAAGACAACGCTTGTAGAAAGTGAAAGATAAGGTTTGTGGAAGGTAATACAACATGGAAAGTGGAAAACAACACTTGTAGAAAGTGAAGGATAAGGTTCGTGGAAGGTATTACAACATGGAAAGTGGAAGACAACGCTTGTAGAAAGTGAAAGATAAGGTTTGTGGACGGTAATACAACATGGAAAGTGGAAGACAACGCTTGTAGAAAGTAAAAGATAAGGTTTGTGGAAGGTAATACAACATGGAAAGTGGAAGACAACGCTTGTAGAAAGTGAAAGATAAGGTTTGTAGAAGGTAATACAACATGGAAAGTGGAAGACAACGCTTGTAGAAAGTGAAAGATAAGGTTTGTGGAAGGTAATACAATATGGAAAGTGGAAGACAACGCTTGTAGAAAGTGAAAGATAAGGTTTGTGGAAGGTAATACAACATGGAAAGTGGAAAACAACGCTTGTAGAAAGTGAAAGATAAGATTTGGGGAAGGTAATACAACATGGAAAGTGGAAGACAACGCTTGTAGAAAGTGAAAGACAAGGCTTGTGGAAGGTAATACAACATGGAAAGTGGAAAACAACGCTTGTAGAAAGTGAAAGATAAGGTTTGTGGAAGGTAATACAACATGGAAAGTGGAAGACAACGCTTGTAGAAAGTGAAAGAGAAGGTTTGTGGAAGGTAATACAACATGGAAAGTGGAAGCAACGCTTGTAGAAAGTGAAAGATACGGTTTGTGGAAGGTAATACAACATGGAAAGTGGAAGACAACTCGTCTAGAAAGTGAAAGATAAGGTTTGTGGAAGGTAATACAACATGGAAAGTGGAAGACAACGCTTGTAGAAAGTGAAAGATAAGGTTTGTGGACGGTAATACAACATGGAAAGTGGAAGACAACGCTTGTAGAAAGTGAAAGATAAGGTTTGTGGACGGTAATACAACATGGAAAGTGGAAGACAACGCTTGTAGAAAGTAAAAGATAAGGTTTGTGGAAGGTAATACAACATGGAAAGTGGAAGACAACGCTTCTAGAAAGTGAGAGATACGGGTTGTGGAAGGTATTACAACATGGAAAGTGGAAGACAACGCTTGTAGAAAGTGAAAGATAAGGTTTGTGGAAGGTAATACAACATGGAAAGTGGAAGACAACGCTTGTAGAAAGTGAAAGATAAGGTTTGTGGAGGGTAATACAACATGGAAAGTGGAAGACAACGCTTGTAGAAAGTGAAAGATAAGGTTTGTGGAAGGTAATACAACATGGAGAGTGGAAGACAACGCTTGTAGAAAGTGAAAGATACGGTTTGTAGAAGGTAATACAACATGGAAGGTGGAAGACAACGCTTCTAGAAAGTGAAAAATACGGTTTGTGGAAGGTAATACAACATGGAGAGTGGAAGACAACGCTTGTAGAAAGTGAAAGACAAGGCTTGTGGAAGGTAATACAACATGGAAAGTGGAAAACAACGCTTCTAGAAAGTGAAAGATAAGGTTTGTAGAAGGTAATACAACATGGAAAGTGGAAGACAACGCTTGTAGAAAGTGAAAGATAAGGTTTGTGGAAGGTAATACAACATGGAAAGTGGAAAACAACGCTTGTAGAAAGTGAAAGATAAGGTTTGTGGAAGGTAATACAACATGGAAAGTGGAAGACAAAGCTTGTAGAAATTGAAAGACAAGGCTTGTGGAAGGTAATACAACATGGAAAGTGGAAAACAACGCTAGTAGAAAGTGAAAGATAAGGTTTGTGGAAGGTAATACAACATGGAAAGTGGAAGACAACGCTTGTACAAAGTGAAAGATACGGTTTGTAGAAGGTAATACAACATGGAAAGTGGAAGACAACGCTTCTAGAAAGTGAAAGATAAGGTTTGTGGAAGGTAATACAATATGGAAAGTGGAAGACAACGCTTGTAGAAAGTGAAAGATAAGGTTTGTGGAAGGTAATACAACATAGAAAGTGGAAGACAACGCTTGTAGGAAGTGAAAGATACGGTTTGTGGAAGGTAATACAACATGGAATGTGGAAGACAACGCTTGTAGGAAGTGAAAGAGAAGGTTTGTGGAAGGTAATACAACATGGAAAGTGGAAGCAACGCTTGTAGAAAGTGAAAGATACGGTTTGTGGAAGGTAATACACCATGGAAAGTGGAAGACAACGCTTGTAGAAAGTGAAAGATAAGGTTTGTGGAAGGTAATACAACATGGAAAGTGGAAAACAACACTTGTAGAAAGTGAAGGATAAGGTTCGTGGAAGGTATTACAACATGGAAAGTGGAAGACAACGCTTGTAGAAAGTGAAAGATAAGGTTTGTGGACGGTAATACAACATGGAAAGTGGAAGACAACGCTTGTAGAAAGTAAAAGATAAGGTTTGTGGAAGGTAATACAACATGGAAAGTGGAAGACAACGCTTGTAGAAAGTGAAAGATAAGGTTTGTAGAAGGTAATACAACATGGAAAGTGGAAGACAACGCTTGTAGAAAGTGAAAGATAAGGTTTGTGGAAGGTAATACAATATGGAAAGTGGAAGACAACGCTTGTAGAAAGTGAAAGATAAGGTTTGTGGAAGGTAATACAACATGGAAAGTGGAAAACAACGCTTGTAGAAAGTGAAAGATAAGATTTGGGGAAGGTAATACAACATGGAAAGTGGAAGACAACGCTTGTAGAAAGTGAAAGACAAGGCTTGTGGAAGGTAATACAACATGGAAAGTGGAAAACAACGCTAGTAGAAAGTGAAAGATAAGGTTTGTGGAAGGTAATACAACATGGAAAGTGGAAGCAACGCTTGTAGAAAGTGAAAGATACGGTTTGTGGAAGGTAATACAACATGGAAAGTGGAAGACAACTCGTCTAGAAAGTGAAAGATAAGGTTTGTGGAAGGTAATACAACATGGAAAGTGGAAGACAACGCTTGTAGAAAGTGAAAGATAAGGTTTGTGGACGGTAATACAACATGGAAAGTGGAAGACAACGCTTGTAGAAAGTGAAAGATAAGGTTTGTGGACGGTAATACAACATGGAAAGTGGAAGACAACGCTTGTAGAAAGTAAAAGATAAGGTTTGTGGAAGGTAATACAACATGGAAAGTGGAAGACAACGCTTGTAGAAAGTGAAAGACAAGGCTTGTGGAAGGTAATACAACATGGAAAGTGGAAAACAACGCTAGTAGAAAGTGAAAGATAAGGTTTGTGGAAGGTAATACAACATGGAAAGTGGAAGACAACGCTTGTAGAAAGTGAAAGATAAGGTTTGTGGAAGGTAATACAACATGGAAAGTGGAAGACAACGCTTGTAGAAAGTGAAAGATAAGGTTTGTGGAAGGTAATACAACATGGAAAGTGGAAGACAACGCTAGTAGAAAGTGAAAGATAAGGTTTGTGGAAGGTAATACAATATGGAACGTGGAAGACAACGCTTGTAGAAAGAGAAAGATACGGTTTGTAGAAGGTAATACAACATGGAAAGTGGAAGACAACGCTTCTAGAAAGTGAAAGATAAGGTTTGTGGAAGGTAATACAACATGGAAAGTGGAAAACAACACTTGTAGAAAGTGACAGATAAGGTTCGTGGAAGGTATTACAACATGGAAAGTGGAAGACAACGCTTGTAGAAAGTGAAAGATACGATTTGTGGAAGGTGATACAACATGGAAAGTGGAAGACAACGCTTGCTGAAAGTGAAACATAAGGTTTGTAGAAGGTAATACAACATGGAAAGTGGAAAACAACGCTTGTAGAAAGTGAAAGATAAGGTTTGGGAAGGTAATACAATATGGAAAGTGGAAGACAACGCTTGTAGAAAGTGAATGATAAGGTTTGTGGAAGGTAATACAACATGGAAAGTGGAAGACAACGCTTGTAGAAAGTGAAAGATAAAGTTTGTGGAAGGTAATACAACATGGAAAGTGGAAGACAACGCTTGTAGAAAGTGAAAGACAAGGTTTGTAGAAGGTAATACAACATGGAAAGTGGAAGACAACGCTTGTAGAAAGTAAAAGATAAGGTTTGTGGAAGGTAATACAACATGGGAAGTGGAAGACAACGCTTCTAGAAAGTGAAAGATACGGGTTGTGGAAGGTATTACAACATGGAAAGTGGAAGACAACGCTTGTAGAAAGTGAAAGATACGATTTGTGGAAGGTAATACAATATGGAAAGTGGAAGACAACGCTTGTAGAAAGTGAAAGATACGATTTGTGGAAGGTAATACAACATGGAAAGTGGAAGACAACGCTTGTAGAAAGTGAAACATAAGGTTTGTAGAAGGTAATACAACATGGAAAGTGGAAGACAACGCTTGTAGAAAGTGAAAGATAAGGTTTGGGAAGGTAATACAATATGGAAAGTGGAAGACAACGCTTGTAGAAAGTGAATGATAAGGTTTGTGGAAGGTAATACAACATGGAAAGTGGAAGACAACGCATGTAGAAAGTGAAAGATAAGGTTTGTGGAAGGTAATACAACATGGAAAGTGGAAGACAACGCTTGTAGAAAGTGAAACATAAGGTTTGTAGAAGGTAATACAACATGGAAAGTGGAAGACAACGCTTGTAGAAAGTGAAAGATAAGGTTTGTGGAAGGTAATACAATATGGAAAGTGGAAGACAACGCTTGTAGAAAGTGAAAGATAAGATTTGTGGAAGGTAATACAACATGGAAAGTGGAAGACAACGCTTGTAGAAAGTGAAACGTAAGGTTTGTGGAAGGTAATACAACATGGAAAGTGGAAGACAACGCTTGTAGAAAGTGAAAGATAAGGTTTGTGGAGGGTAATACAACATGGAAAGTGGAAGACAACGCTTGTAGAAAGTGAAAGATAAGGTTTGTGGAAGGTAATACAACATGGAGAGTGGAAGACAACGCTTGTAGAAAGTGAAAGATACGGTTTGTAGAAGGTAATACAACATGGAAGGTGGAAGACAACGCTTCTAGAAAGTGAAAGATACGGTTTGTGGAAGGTAATACAACATGGAGAGTGGAAGACAACGCTTGTAGAAAGTGAAAGATAAGGTTTGTAGACGGTAATACAACATGGAATGTGGAAGACAACGCTTGTAGAAAGTGAAAGACAAGGCTTGTGGAAGGTAATACAACATGGAAAGTGGAAAACAACGCTAGTAGAAAGTGAAAGATAAGGTTTGTGGAAGGTAATACAACATGGAAAGTGGAAGACAACGCTTGGAGAAAGTGAAAGACAAGGCTTGTGGAAGGTAATACAACATGGAAAGTGGAAAACAACGCTAGTAGAAAGTGAAAGATAAGGTTTGTGGAAGGTAATACAACATGGAAAGTGGAAGACAACGCTTGTACAAAGTGAAAGACACGGTTTGTAGAAGGTAATACAACATGGAAAGTGGAAGACAACGCTTCTAGAAAGTGAAAGATAAGGTTTGTGGAAGGTAATACAATATGGAAAGTGGAAGACAACGCTTGTAGAAAGTGAAAGATAAGGTTTGTGGAAGGTAATACAACATAAAAAGTGGAAGACAACGCTTGTAGGAAGTGAAAGATACGGTTTGTGGAAGGTAATACAACATGGAAAGTGGAAGACAACGCTTGTAGAAAGTGAAAGAGAAGGTTTGTGGAAGGTAATACAACATGGAAAGTGGAAGCAACGCTTGTAGAATGTGAAAGATAAGGTTTGTGGAAGGTAATACAACATGGAAAGTGGAAGACAACTCTTGTAGAAAGTGAAAGATAAGGTTTCTGGAAAGTAATACAACATGGAAAGTGGAAAACAACACTTGTAGAAAGTGAAAGATACGATTTGTGGAAGGTAATACAACATGGAAAGTGGAAGACAACGCTTGTAGAAAGTGAAACATAAGGTTTGTAGAAGGTAATACAACATGGAAAGTGGAAGACAACGCTTGTAGAAAGTGAAAGATAAGGTTTGTGGAAGGTAATACAATATGGAAAGTGGAAGACAACGCTTGTAGAAAGTGAAAGATAAGGTTTGTGGAAGGTAATACAATATGGAAAGTGGAAGACAACGCTTGTAGAAAGTGAAAGATAAGGTTTGTGGAAGGTAATACAACATGGAAAGTGGAAGACAACGCTTGTAGAAAGTGAAAGATAAGGTTTGTGGATGGTAATACAACATGGAAAGTGGAAGACAACGCTTGTAGAAAGTGAAAGATAAGGTTTGTGGAGGGTAATACAACATGGAAAGTGGAAGACAACGCTTGTAGAAAGTGAAAGATAAGGGTTGTGGAAGGTAATACAACATGGAAGGTGGAAGACAACGCTTCTAGAAAGTGAAAGATACGGTTTGTGGAAGGTAATACAACATGGAGAGTGGAAGACAACGCTTGTAGAAAGTGAAAGATAAGGTTTGTAGACGGTAATACAACATGGAATGTGGAAGACAACGCTTGTAGAAAGTGAAAGATAAGGTTTGTGGAAGGTAATACAACATGGAAAGTGGAAGACAACGCTTCTAGAAAGTGAAAGATACGGTTTGTGGAAGGTAATACAACATGGAGAGTGGAAGACAACGCTTGTAGAAAGTGAAAGATAAGGTTTGTAGACGGTAATACAACATGGAATGTGGAAGACAACGCTTGTAGAAAGTGAAAGATAAGGTTTGTGGAAGGTAATACAACATGGAAAGTGGAAAACAACGCTTGTAGAAAGTGAAAGATAAGGTTTGTGGAAGGTAATACAACATGGAAAGTGGAAGACAACGCTTGTAGAATGTGAAAGACAAGGCTTGTGGAAGGTAATACAACATGGAAAGTGGAAAACAACGCTAGTAGAAAGTGAAAGATAAGGTTTGTGGAAGGTAATACAACATGGAAAGTGGAAGACAACGCTTGTACAAAGTGAAAGATACGGTTTGTAGAAGGTAATACAACATGGAAAGTGGAAGACAACGCTTCTAGAAAGTGAAAGATAAGGTTTGTGGAAGGTAATACAATATGGAAAGTGCAAGACAACGCTTGTAGAAAGTGAAAGATAAGGTTTGTGGAAGGTAATACAACATAGAAAGTGGAAGACAACGCTTGTAGGAAGTGAAAGATACGGTTTGTGGAAGGTAATACAACATGGAAAGTGGAAGACAACGCTTGTAGAAAGTGAAAGAGAAGGTTTGTGGAAGGTAATACAACATGGAAAGTAGAAGCAACGCTTGTAGAAAGTGAAAGATAAGGTTTGTGGAAGGTAATACAACATGGAAAGTGGAAGACAACTCTTGTAGAAAGTGAAAGATCAGGTTTCTGGAAAGTAATACAACATGGAAAGTGGAAAACAACACTTGTAGAAAGTGAAAGATAAGGTTTGTGGACGGTAATAAAACATGGAAAGTGGAAGACAACGCTTGTAGAAAGTAAAAGATAAGGTTTGTGGAAGGTAATACAACATGGAAAGTGGAAGACAACGCTTCTAGAAAGTGAGAGATACGGGTTGTGGAAGGTATTACAACATGGAAAGTGGAAGACAACGCTTGTAGAAAGTGAAAGATACGATTTGTGGAAGGTAATACAATATGGAAAGTGGAAGACAACGCTTGTAGAAAGTGAAAGATACGATTTGTGGAAGGTAATACAACATGGAAAGTGGAAGACAACGCTTGTAGAAAGAGAAACATAAGGTTTGTAGAAGGTAATACAACATGGAAAGTGGAAGACAACGCTTGTAGAAAGTGAAAGATAAGGTTTGGGAAGGTAATACAACATGGAAAGTGGAAGCAACGCTTGTAGAAAGTGAAAGATAAGGTTTGTGGAAGGTAATACAACATGGAAAGTGGAAAACAACACTTGTAGAAAGTGAAAGATATGGGTTGTGGACGGTAATACAACATGGAAAGTGGAAGACAACGCTTGTAGAAAGTAAAAGATAAGGTTTGTGGAAGGTAATACAACATGGAAAGTGGAAGACAACGCTTCTAGAAAGTGAAAGATACGGGTTGTGGTAGGTATTACAACATGGAAAGTGGAAGACAACGCTTGTAGAAAGTGAAAGATACGATTTGTGGAAGGTAATACAATATGGAAAGTGGAAGACAACGCTTGTAGAAAGTGAAAGATACGATTTGTGGAAGGTAATACAACATGGAAAGTGGAAGACAACGCTTGTAGAAAGTGAAACATAAGGTTTGTAGAAGGTAATACAACATGGAAAGTGGAAGACAACGCTTGTAGAAAGTGAAAGATAAGGTTTGTGGAAGGTAATACAATATGGAAAGTGGAAGACAACGCTTGTAGAAAGTGAAAGATAAAGTTTGTGGAAGGTAATACAACATGGAAAGTGGAAGACAACGCTTGTAGAAAGTGAAAGATAAGGTTTGTGGAAGGTAATACAACATGGAAAGTGGAAGACAACGCTTGTAGAAAGTGAAAGATAAGGTTTGTGGAGGGTAATACAACATGGAAAGTGGAAGACAACGCTTGTAGAAAGTGAAAGATAAGGTTTGTGGAAGGTAATACAACATGGAGAGTGGAAGACAACGCTTGTAGCAAGTGAAAGATATGGTTTGTAGAAGGTAATACAACATGGAAGGTGGAAGACAACGCTTCTAGAAAGTGAAAGATACGGTTTGTGGAAGGTAATACAACATGAAGAGTGGAAGACAACGCTTGTAGAAAGTGAAAGATACGGTTTGTAGAAGGTAATACAACATGGAAGGTGGAAGACAACGCTTCTAGAAAGTGAAAGATAAGGTTTGTAGACGGTAAGACAACATGGAAAGTGGAAGACAACGCTTGTAGAAAGTGAAAGATAAGGTTTGTGGAAGGTAATACAACATGGAAAGTGGAAAACAACGCTTGTAGAAAGTGAAACATAAGGTTTGTAGAAGGTAATACAACATGAAAAGTGGAAAACAACGCTTGTAGAAAGTGAAAGATAAGGTTTGGGAAGGTAATACAATATGGAAAGTGGAAGACAACGCTTGTAGAAAGTGAATGATAAGGTTTGTGGAAGGTAATACAACATGGAAAGTGGAAGACAACGCTTGTAGAAAGTGAAAGATAAAGTTTGTGGAAGGTAATACAACATGGAAAGTGGAAGACAACGCTTGTAGAAAGTGAAAGACAAGGTTTGTAGAAGGTAATACAACATGGAAAGTGGAAGACAACGCTTGTAGAAAGTAAAAGATAAGGTTTGTGGAAGGTAATACAACATGGAAAGTGGAAGACAACGCTTCTAGAAAGTGAAAGATACGGGTTGTGGAAGGTATTACAACATGGAAAGTGGAAGACAACGCTTGTAGAAAGTGAAAGATACGATTTGTGGAAGGTAATACAATATGGAAAGTGGAAGACAACGCTTGTAGAAAGTGAAAGATACGATTTGTGGACGGTAATACAAAATGGAAAGTGGAAGACAACGCTTGTAGAAAGTGAAACATAAGGTTTGTAGAAGGTAATACAACATGGAAAGTGGAAGACAACGCTTGTAGAAAGTGAAAGATATGGTTTGGGAAGGTAATACAATATGGAAAGTGGAAGACAACGCTTGTAGAAAGTGAATGATAAGGTTTGTGGAAGGTAATACAACATGGAAAGTGGAAGACAACGCATGTAGAAAGTGAAAGATAAGGTTTGTGGAAGGTAATACAACATGGAAAGTGGAAGACAACGCTTGTAGAAAGTGAAACATAAGGTTTGTAGAAGGTAATACAACATGGAAAGTGGAAGACAACGCTTGTAGAAAGTGAAAGATAAGGTTTGTGGAAGGTAATACAATATGGAAAGTGGAAGACAACGCTTGTAGAAAGTGAAAGATAAGATTTGTGGAAGGTAATACAACATGGAAAGTGGAAGACAACGCTTGTAGAAAGTGAAAGATAAGGTTTGTGGAAGGTAATACAACATGGAAAGTGGAAGACAACGCTTGTAGAAAGTGAAAGATAAGGTTTGTAGAAGGTAATACAACATGGAAAGTGGAAGACTACTCTTGTAGAAAGTGAAAGATACGGTTTCTGGAAAGTAATACAACATGGAAGGTGGAAAACAACACTTGTAGAAAGTGAAAGATAAGGTTTGTGGACGGTAATAAAACATGGAAAGTGGAAGACAACGCTTGTAGAAAGTAAAAGATAAGGTTTGTGGAAGGTAATACAACATGGAAAGTGGAAGACAACGCTTCTAGAAAGTGAGAGATACGGGTTGTGGAAGGTATTACAACATGGAAAGTGGAAGACAACGCTTGTAGAAAGTGAAAGATACGATTTGTGGAAGGTAATACAATATGGAAAGTGGAAGACAACGCTTGTAGAAAGTGAAAGATACGATTTGTGGAAGGTAATACAACATGGAAAGTGGAAGACAACGCTTGTAGAAAGAGAAACATAAGGTTTGTAGAAGGTAATACAACATGGAAAGTGGAAGACAACGCTTGTAGAAAGTGAAAGATAAGGTTTGGGAAGGTAATACAACATGGAAAGTGGAAGCAACGCTTGTAGAAAGTGAAAGATAAGGTTTGTGGAAGGTAATACAACATGGAAAGTGGAAAACAACACTTGTAGAAAGTGAAAGATAAGGTTTGTGGACGGTAATACAACATGGAAAGTGGAAGACAACGCTTGTAGAAAGTAAAAGATAAGGTTTGTGGAAGGTAATACAACATGGAAAGTGGAAGACAACGCTTCTAGAAAGTGAAAGATACGGGTTGTGGTAGGTATTACAACATGGAAAGTGGAAGACAACGCTTGTAGAAAGTGAAAGATACGATTTGTGGAAGGTAATACAATATGGAAAGTGGAAGACAACGCTTGTAGAAAGTGAAAGATACGATTTGTGGAAGGTAATACAACATGGAAAGTGGAAGACAACGCTTGTAGAAAGTGAAACATAAGGTTTGTAGAAGGTAATACAACATGGAAAGTGGAAGACAACGCTTGTAGAAAGTGAAAGATAAGGTTTGTGGAAGGTAATACAATATGGAAAGTGGAAGACAACGCTTGTAGAAAGTGAAAGATAAAGTTTGTGGAAGGTAATACAACATGGAAAGTGGAAGACAACGCTTGTAGAAAGTGAAAGATAAGGTTTGTGGAAGGTAATACAACATGGAAAGTGGAAGACAACGCTTGTAGAAAGTGAAAGATAAGGTTTGTGGAGGGTAATACAACATGGAAAGTGGAAGACAACGCTTGTAGAAAGTGAAAGATAAGGTTTGTGGAAGGTAATACAACATGGAGAGTGGAAGACAACGCTTGTAGCAAGTGAAAGATATGGTTTGTAGAAGGTAATACAACATGGAAGGTGGAAGACAACGCTTCTAGAAAGTGAAAGATAAGGTTTGTGGAAGGTAATACAACATGGAAAGTGGAAAACAACGCTTGTAGAAAGTGAAACATAAGGTTTGTAGAAGGTAATACAACATGGAAAGTGGAAAACAACGCTTGTAGAAAGTGAAAGATAAGGTTTGGGAAGGTAATACAATATGGAAAGTGGAAGACAACGCTTGTAGAAAGTGAATGATAAGGTTTGTGGAAGGTAATACAACATGGAAAGTGGAAGACAACGCTTGTAGAAAGTGAAAGATAAAGTTTGTGGAAGGTAATACAACATGGAAAGTGGAAGACAACGCTTGTAGAAAGTGAAAGACAAGGTTTGTAGAAGGTAATACAACATGGAAAGTGGAAGACAACGCTTGTAGAAAGTAAAAGATAAGGTTTGTGGAAGGTAATACAACATGGAAAGTGGAAGACAACGCTTCTAGAAAGTGAAAGATACGGGTTGTGGAAGGTATTACAACATGGAAAGTGGAAGACAACGCTTGTAGAAAGTGAAAGATACGATTTGTGGAAGGTAATACAATATGGAAAGTGGAAGACAACGCTTGTAGAAAGTGAAAGATACGATTTGTGGACGGTAATACAAAATGGAAAGTGGAAGACAACGCTTGTAGAAAGTGAAACATAAGGTTTGTAGAAGGTAATACAACATGGAAAGTGGAAGACAACGCTTGTAGAAAGTGAAAGATAAGGTTTGGGAAGGTAATACAATATGGAAAGTGGAAGACAACGCTTGTAGAAAGTGAATGATAAGGTTTGTGGAAGGTAATACAACATGGAAAGTGGAAGACAACGCATGTAGAAAGTGAAAGATAAGGTTTGTGGAAGGTAATACAACATGGAAAGTGGAAGACAACGCTTGTAGAAAGTGAAACATAAGGTTTGTAGAAGGTAATACAACATGGAAAGTGGAAGACAACGCTTGTAGAAAGTGAAAGATAAGGTTTGTGGAAGGTAATACAATATGGAAAGTGGAAGACAACGCTTGTAGAAAGTGAAAGATAAGATTTGTGGAAGGTAATACAACATGGAAAGTGGAAGACAACGCTTGTAGAAAGTGAAAGATAAGGTTTGTGGAAGGTAATACAACATGGAAAGTGGAAGACAACGCTTGTAGAAAGTGAAAGATAAGGTTTGTAGAAGGTAATACAACATGGAAAGTGGAAGACAACTCTTGTAGAAAGTGAAAGATACGGTTTCTGGAAAGTAATACAACATGGAAGGTGGAAAACAACACTTGTAGAAAGTGAAAGATAAGGTTTGTGGACGGTAATAAAACATGGAAAGTGGAAGACAACGCTTGTAGAAAGTAAAAGATAAGGTTTGTGGAAGGTAATACAACATGGAAAGTGGAAGACAACGCTTCTAGAAAGTGAGAGATACGGGTTGTGGAAGGTATTACAACATGGAAAGTGGAAGACAACGCTTGTAGAAAGTGAAAGATACGATTTGTGGAAGGTAATACAATATGGAAAGTGGAAGACAACGCTTGTAGAAAGTGAAAGATACGATTTGTGGAAGGTAATACAACATGGAAAGTGGAAGACAACGCTTGTAGAAAGAGAAACATAAGGTTTGTAGAAGGTAATACAACATGGAAAGTGGAAGACAACGCTTGTAGAAAGTGAAAGATAAGGTTTGGGAAGGTAATACAACATGGAAAGTGGAAGCAACGCTTGTAGAAAGTGAAAGATAAGGTTTGTGGAAGGTAATACAACATGGAAAGTGGAAAACAACACTTGTAGAAAGTGAAAGATAAGGTTTGTGGACGGTAATACAACATGGAAAGTGGAAGACAACGCTTGTAGAAAGTAAAAGATAAGGTTTGTGGAAGGTAATACAACATGGAAAGTGGAAGACAACGCTTCTAGAAAGTGAAAGATACGGGTTGTGGTAGGTATTACAACATGGAAAGTGGAAGACAACGCTTGTAGAAAGTGAAAGATACGATTTGTGGAAGGTAATACAATATGGAAAGTGGAAGACAACGCTTGTAGAAAGTGAAAGATACGATTTGTGGAAGGTAATACAACATGGAAAGTGGAAGACAACGCTTGTAGAAAGTGAAACATAAGGTTTGTAGAAGGTAATACAACATGGAAAGTGGAAGACAACGCTTGTAGAAAGTGAAAGATAAGGTTTGTGGAAGGTAATACAATATGGAAAGTGGAAGACAACGCTTGTAGAAAGTGAAAGATAAAGTTTGTGGAAGGTAATACAACATGGAAAGTGGAAGACAACGCTTGTAGAAAGTGAAAGATAAGGTTTGTGGAAGGTAATACAACATGGAAAGTGGAAGACAACGCTTGTAGAAAGTGAAAGATAAGGTTTGTGGAGGGTAATACAACATGGAAAGTGGAAGACAACGCTTGTAGAAAGTGAAAGATAAGGTTTGTGGAAGGTAATACAACATGGAGAGTGGAAGACAACGCTTGTAGCAAGTGAAAGATATGGTTTGTAGAAGGTAATACAACATGGAAGGTGGAAGACAACGCTTCTAGAAAGTGAAAGATACGGTTTGTGGAAGGTAATACAACATGGAGAGTGGAAGAAAACGCTTGTAGAAAGTGAAAGATACGGTTTGTAGAAGGTAATACAACATGGAAGGTGGAAGACAACGCTTCTAGAAAGTGAAAGATAAGGTTTGTAGACGGTAAGACAACATGGAAAGTGGAAGACAACGCTTGTAGAAAGTGAAAGATAAGGTTTGTGGAAGGTAATACAACATGGAAAGTGGAAAACAACGCTTGTAGAAAGTGAAACATAAGGTTTGTAGAAGGCAATACAACATGGAAAGTGGAAAACAACGCTTGTAGAAAGTGAAAGATAAGGTTTGGGAAGGTAATACAATATGGAAAGTGGAAGACAACGCTTGTAGAAAGTGAATGATAAGGTTTGTGGAAGGTAATACAACATGGAAAGTGGAAGACAACGCATGTAGAAAGTGAAAGATAAGGTTTGTGGAAGGTAATACAACATGGAAAGTGGAAGACAACGCTTGTAGAAAGTGAAACATAAGGTTTGTAGAAGGTAATACAACATGGAAAGTGGAAGACAACGCTTGTAGAAAGTGAAAGATAAGGTTTGTGGAAGGTAATACAATATGGAAAGTGGAAGACAACGCTTGTAGAAAGTGAAAGATAAGATTTGTGGAAGGTAATACAACATGGAAAGTGGAAGACAACGCTTGTAGAAAGTGAAAGATAAGGTTTGTGGAAGGTAATACAACATGGAAAGTGGAAGACAACGCTTGTAGAAAGTGAAAGATAAGGTTTGTAGAAGGTAATACAACATGGAAAGTGGAAGACAACTCTTGTAGAAAGTGAAAGATAAGGTTTCTGGAAAGTAATACAACATGGAAGGTGGGCACTTGTAGAAAGTGAAAGATAAGGTTTGTGGACGGTAATAAAACATGGAAAGTGGAAGACAACGCTTGTAGAAAGTAAAAGATAAGGTTTGTGGAAGGTAATACAACATGGAAAGTGGAAGACAACGCTTCTAGAAAGTGAGAGATACGGGTTGTGGAAGGTATTACAACATGGAAAGTGGAAGACAACGCTTGTAGAAAGTGAAAGATACGATTTGTGGAAGGTAATACAATTAGGAAAGTGGAAGACAACGCTTGTAGAAAGTGAAAGATACGATTTGTGGAAGGTAATACAACATGGAAAGTGGAAGACAACGCTTGTAGAAAGAGAAACATAAGGTTTGTAGAAGGTAATACAACATGGAAAGTGGAAGACAACGCTTGTAGAAAGTGAAAGATAAGGTTTGGGAAGGTAATACAACATGGAAAGTGGAAGCAACGCTTGTAGAAAGTGAAAGATAAGGTTTGTGGAAGGTAATACAACATGGAAAGTGGAAAACAACACTTGTAGAAAGTGAAAGATAAGGTTTGTGGACGGTAATACAACATGGAAAGTGGAAGACAACGCTTGTAGAAAGTAAAAGATAAGGTTTGTGGAAGGTAATACAACATGGAAAGTGGAAGACAACGCTTCTAGAAAGTGAAAGATACGGGTTGTGGTAGGTATTACAACATGGAAAGTGGAAGACAACGCTTGTAGAAAGTGAAAGATACGATTTGTGGAAGGTAATACAATATGGAAAGTGGAAGACAACGCTTGTAGAAAGTGAAAGATACGATTTGTGGAAGGTAATACAACATGGAAAGTGGAAGACAACGCTTGTAGAAAGTGAAACATAAGGTTTGTAGAAGGTAATACAACATGGAAAGTGGAAGACAACGCTTGTAGAAAGTGAAAGATAAGGTTTGTGGAAGGTAATACAATATGGAAAGTGGAAGACAACGCTTGTAGAAAGTGAAAGATAAAGTTTGTGGAAGGTAATACAACATGGAAAGTGGAAGACAACGCTTGTAGAAAGTGAAAGATAAGGTTTGTGGAAGGTAATACAACATGGAAAGTGGAAGACAACGCTTGTAGAAAGTGAAAGATAAGGTTTGTGGAGGGTAATACAACATGGAAAGTGGAAGACAACGCTTGTAGAAAGTGAAAGATAAGGTTTGTGGAAGGTAATACAACATGGAGAGTGGAAGACAACGCTTGTAGCAAGTGAAAGATATGGTTTGTAGAAGGTAATACAACATGGAAGGTGGAAGACAACGCTTCTAGAAAGTGAAAGATACGGTTTGTGGAAGGTAATACAACATGGAGAGTGGAAGACAACGCTTGTAGAAAGTGAAAGATACGGTTTGTAGAAGGTAATACAACATGGAAGGTGGAAGACAACGCTTCTAGAAAGTGAAAGATAAGGTTTGTAGACGGTAAGACAACATGGAAAGTGGAAGACAACGCTTGTAGAAAGTGAAAGATAAGGTTTGTGGAAGGTAATACAACATGGAAAGTGGAAAACAACGCTTGTAGAAAGTGAAACATAAGGTTTGTAGAAGGCAATACAACATGGAAAGTGGAAAACAACGCTTGTAGAAAGTGAAAGATAAGGTTTGGGAAGGTAATACAATATGGAAAGTGGAAGACAACGCTTGTAGAAAGTGAATGATAAGGTTTGTGGAAGGTAATACAACATGGAAAGTGGAAGACAACGCTTGTAGAAAGTGAAAGATAAAGTTTGTGGAAGGTAATACAACATGGAAAGTGGAAGACAACGCTTGTAGAAAGTGAAAGACAAGGTTTGTAGAAGGTAATACAACATGGAAAGTGGAAGACAACGCTTGTAGAAAGTAAAAGATAAGGTTTGTGGAAGGTAATACAACATGGAAAGTGGAAGACAACGCTTCTAGAAAGTGAAAGATACGGGTTGTGGAAGGTATTACAACATGGAAAGTGGAAGACAACGCTTGTAGAAAGTGAAAGATACGATTTGTGGAAGGTAATACAATATGGAAAGTGGAAGGCAACGCTTGTAGAAAGTGAAAGATACGATTTGTGGACGGTAATACAACATGGAAAGTGGAAGACAACGCTTGTAGAAAGTGAAACATAAGGTTTGTAGAAGGTAATACAACATGGAAAGTGGAAGACAACGCTTGTAGAAAGTGAAAGATAAGGTTTGGGAAGGTAATACAATATGGAAAGTGGAAGACAACGCTTGTAGAAAGTGAATGATAAGGTTTGTGGAAGGTAATACAACATGGAAAGTGGAAGACAACGCATGTAGAAAGTGAAAGATAAGGTTTGTGGAAGGTAATACAACATGGAAAGTGGAAGACAACGCTTGTAGAAAGTGAAACATAAGGTTTGTAGAAGGTAATACAACATGGAAAGTGGAAGACAACGCTTGTAGAAAGTGAAAGATAAGGTTTGTGGAAGGTAATACAATATGGAAAGTGGAAGACAACGCTTGTAGAAAGTGAAAGATAAGATTTGTGGAAGGTAATACAACATGGAAAGTGGAAGACAACGCTTGTAGAAAGTGAAAGATAAGGTTTGTGGAAGGTAATACAACATGGAAAGTGGAAGACAACGCTTGTAGAAAGTGAAAGATAAGGTTTGTGGAGGGTAATACAACATGGAAAGTGGAAGACAACGCTTGTAGAAAGTGAAAGATAAGGTTTGTGGAAGGTAATACAACAAGGAGAGTGGAAGACAACGCTTGTAGAAAGTGAAAGATACGGTTTGTAGAAGGTAATACAACATGGAAGGTGGAAGACAACGCTTCTAGAAAGTGAAAGATACGGTTTGTGGAAGGTAATACAACATGGAGAGTGGAAGACAACGCTTGTAGAAAGTGAAAGACAAGGCTTGTGGAAGGTAATACAACATGGAAAGTGGAAAACAACGCTAGTAGAAAGTGAAAGATAAGGTTTGTGGAAGGTAATACAACATGGAAAGTGGAAGACAACGCTTGGAGAAAGTGAAAGACAAGGCTTGTGGAAGGTAATACAACATGGAAAGTGGAAAACAACGCTAGTAGAAAGTGAAAGATAAGGTTTGTGGAAGGTAATACAACATGGAAAGTGGAAGACAACGCTTGTACAAAGTGAAAGACACGGTTTGTAGAAGGTAATACAACATGGAAAGTGGAAGACAACGCTTCTAGAAAGTGAAAGATAAGGTTTGTGGAAGGTAATACAATATGGAAAGTGGAAGACAACGCTTGTAGAAAGTGAAAGATAAGGTTTGTGGAAGGTAATACAACATAAAACGTGGAAGACAACGCTTGTAGGAAGTGAAAGATACGGTTTGTGGAAGGTAATACAACATGGAAAGTGGAAGACAACGCTTGTAGAAAGTGAAAGAGAAGGTTTGTGGAAGGTAATACAACATGGAAAGTGGAAGCAACGCTTGTAGAATGTGAAAGATAAGGTTTGTGGAAGGTAATACAACATGGAAAGTGGAAGACAACTCTTGTAGAAAGTGAAAGATAAGGTTTCTGGAAAGTAATACAACATGGAAAGTGGAAAACAACACTTGTAGAAAGTGAAAGATACGATTTGTGGAAGGTAATACAACATGGAAAGTGGAAGACAACGCTTGTAGAAAGTGAAACATAAGGTTTGTGGAAGGTAATACAACATGGAGAGTGGAAGACAACGCTTGTAGAAAGTGAAAGATAAGGTTTGTAGACGGTAATACAACATGGAATATGGAAGACAACGCTTGTAGAAAGTGAAAGATAAGGTTTGTGGAAGGTAATACAACATGGAAAGTGGAAAACAACGCTTGTAGAAAGTGAAAGATAAGGTTTGTGGAAGGTAATACAACATGGAAAGTGGAAGACAACGCTTGTAGAAAGTGAAAGACAAGGCTTGTGGAAGGTAATACAACATGGAAAGTGGAAAACAACGCTAGTAGAAAGTGAAAGATAAGGTTTGTGGAAGGTAATACAACATGGAAAGTGGAAGACAACGCTTGTACAAAGTGAAAGATACGGTTTGTAGAAGGTAATACAACATGGAAAGTGGAAGACAACGCTTCTAGAAAGTGAAAGATAAGGTTTGTGGAAGGTAATACAATATGGAAAGTGGAAGACAACGCTTGTAGAAAGTGAAAGATAAGGTTTGTGGAAGGTAATACAACATAGAAAGTGGAAGACAACGCTTGTAGGAAGTGAAAGATACGGTTTGTGGAAGGTAATACAACATGGAAAGTGGAAGACAACGCTTGAAGAAAGTGAAAGAGAAGGTTTGTGGAAGGTAATACAACATGGAAAGTAGAAGCAACGCTTGTAGAAAGTGAAAGATAAGGTTTGTGGAAGGTAATACAACATGGAAAGTGGAAGACAACTCTTGTAGAAAGTGAAAGATAAGGTTTCTGGAAAGTAATACAACATGGAAAGTGGAAAACAACACTTGTAGAAAGTGAAAGATAAGGTTTGTGGACGGTAATAAAACATGGAAAGTGGAAGACAACGCTTGTAGAAAGTAAAAGATAAGGTTTGTGGAAGGTAATACAACATGGAAAGTGGAAGACAACGCTTCTAGAAAGTGAGAGATACGGGTTGTGGAAGGTATTACAACATGGAAAGTGGAAGACAACGCTTGTAGAAAGTGAAAGATACGATTTGTGGGAGGTAATACAATATGGAAAGTGGAAGACAACACTAGTAGAAAGTGAAAGATACGGTTTGTGGAAGGTAATACAACATGGAAAGTGGAAAACAACACTTGTAGAAAGTGAAAGATAAGGTTTGTGGACGGTAATACAACATGGAAAGTGGAAGACAACGCTTGTAGAAAGTAAAAGATAAGGTTTGTGGAAGGTAATACAACATGGAAAGTGGAAGACAACGCTTCTAGAAAGTGAAAGATACGGGTTGTGGTAGGTATTACAACATGGAAAGTGGAAGACAACGCTTGTAGAAAGTGAAAGATACGATTTGTGGAAGGTAATACAATTTGGAAAGTGGAAGACAACGCTTGTAGAAAGTGAAATATACGATTTGTGGAAGGTAATACAACATGGAAAGTGGAAGACAACGCTTGTAGAAAGTGAAACATAAGGTTTGTAGAAGGTAATACAACATGGAAAGTGGAAGACAACGCTTGTAGAAAGTGAAAGATAAGGTTTGTGGAAGGTAATACAATATGGAAAGTGGAAGACAACGCTTGTAGAAAGTGAAAGATAAAGTTTGTGGAAGGTAATACAACATGGAAAGTGGAAGACAACGCTTGTAGAAAGTGAAAGATAAGGTTTGTGGAAGGTAATACAACATGGAAAGTGGAAGACAACGCTTGTAGAAAGTGAAAGATAAGGTTTGTGGAGGGTAATACAACATGGAAAGTGGAAGACAACGCTTGTAGAAAGTGAAAGATAAGGTTTGTGGAAGGTAATACAACATGGAGAGTGGAAGACAACGCTTGTAGCAAGTGAAAGATACGGTTTGTAGAAGGTAATACAACATGGAAGGTGGAAGACAACGCTTGTAGAAAGTAAAAGATAAGGTTTGTGGAAGGTAATACAACATGGAAAGTGGAAGACAACGCTTCTAGAAAGTGAAAGATACGGGTTGTGGAAGGTATTACAACATGGAAAGTGGAAGACAACGCTTGTAGAAAGTGAAAGATACGATTTGTGGAAGGTAATACAATATGGAAAGTGGAAGACAACGCTTGTAGAAAGTGAAAGATACGATTTGTGGACGGTAATACAACATGGAAAGTGGAAGACAACGCTTGTAGAAAGTGAAACATAAGGTTTGTAGAAGGTAATACAACATGGAAAGTGGAAGACAACGCTTGTAGAAAGTGAAAGATAAGGTTTGGGAAGGTAATACAATATGGAAAGTGGAAGACAACGCTTGTAGAAAGTGAATGATAAGGTTTGTGGAAGGTAATACAACATGGAAAGTGGAAGACAACGCATGTAGAAAGTGAAAGATAAGGTTTGTGGAAGGTAATACAACATGGAAAGTGGAAGACAACGCTTGTAGAAAGTGAAACATAAGGTTTGTAGAAGGTAATACAACATGGAAAGTGGAAGACAACGCTTGTAGAAAGTGAAAGATAAGGTTTGTGGAAGGTAATACAATATGGAAAGTGGAAGACAACGCTTGTAGAAAGTGAAAGATAAGATTTGTGGAAGGTAATACAACATGGAAAGTGGAAGACAACGCTTGTAGAAAGTGAAAGATAAGGTTTGTGGAAGGTAATACAACATGGAAAGTGGAAGACAACGCTTGTAGAAAGTGAAAGATAAGGTTTGTGGAGGGTAATACAACATGGAAAGTGGAAGACAACGCTTGTAGAAAGTGAAAGATAAGGTTTGTGGAAGGTAATACAACATGGAGAGTGGAAGACAACGCTTGTAGAAAGTGAAAGATACGGTTTGTAGAAGGTAATACAACATGGAAGGTGGAAGACAACGCTTCTAGAAAGTGAAAGATACGGTTTGTGGAAGGTAATACAACATGGAGAGTGGAAGACAACGCTTGTAGAAAGTGAAAGACAAGGCTTGTGGAAGGTAATACAACATGGAAAGTGGAAAACAACGCTAGTAGAAAGTGAAAGATAAGGTTTGTGGAAGGTAATACAACATGGAAAGTGGAAGACAACGCTTGGAGAAAGTGAAAGACAAGGCTTGTGGAAGGTAATACAACATGGAAAGTGGAAAACAACGCTAGTAGAAAGTGAAAGATAAGGTTTGTGGAAGGTAATACAACATGGAAAGTGGAAGACAACGCTTGTACAAAGTGAAAGACACGGTTTGTAGAAGGTAATACAACATGGAAAGTGGAAGACAACGCTTCTAGAAAGTGAAAGATAAGGTTTGTGGAAGGTAATACAATATGGAAAGTGGAAGACAACGCTTGTAGAAAGTGAAAGATAAGGTTTGTGGAAGGTAATACAACATAAAACGTGGAAGACAACGCTTGTAGGAAGTGAAAGATACGGTTTGTGGAAGGTAATACAACATGGAAAGTGGAAGACAACGCTTGTAGAAAGTGAAAGAGAAGGTTTGTGGAAGGTAATACAACATGGAAAGTGGAAGCAACGCTTGTAGAATGTGAAAGATAAGCTTTGTGGAAGGTAATACAACATGGAAAGTGGAAGACAACTCTTGTAGAAAGTGAAAGATAAGGTTTCTGGAAAGTAATACAACATGGAAAGTGGAAAACAACACTTGTAGAAAGTGAAAGATACGATTTGTGGAAGGTAATACAACATGGAAAGTGGAAGACAACGCTTGTAGAAAGTGAAACATAAGGTTTGTAGAAGGTAATACAACATGGAAAGTGGAAGACAACGCTTGTAGAAAGTGAAAGATAAGGTTTGTGGAAGGTAATACAATATGGAAAGTGGAAGACAACGCTTGTAGAAAGTGAAAGATAAGGTTTGTGGAAGGTAATACAACATGGAAAGTGGAAGACAACGCTTGTAGAAAGTGAAAGATAAGGTTTGTGGAAGGTAATACAACATGGAAAGTGGAAGACAACGCTTGTAGAAAGTGAAAGATAAGGTTTGTGGAGGGTAATACAACATGGAAAGTGGAAGACAACGCTTGTAGAAAGTGAAAGATAAGGGTTGTGGAAGGTAATACAACATGGAGAGTGGAAGACAACGCTTGTAGAAAGTGAAAGATACGGTTTGTAGAAGGTAATACAACATGGAAGGTGGAAGACAACGTTTCTAGAAAGTGAAAGATACGGTTTGTGGAAGGTAATACAACATGGAGAGTGGAAGACAACGCTTGTAGAAAGTGAAAGATAAGGTTTGTAGACGGTAATACAACATGGAATATGGAAGACAACGCTTGTAGAAAGTGAAAGATAAGGTTTGTGGAAGGTAATACAACATGGAAAGTGGAAAACAACGCTTGTAGAAAGTGAAAGATAAGGTTTGTGGAAGGTAATACAACATGGAAAGTGGAAGACAACGCTTGTAGAAAGTGAAAGACAAGGCTTGTGGAAGGTAATACAACATGGAAAGTGGAAAACAACGCTAGTAGAAAGTGAAAGATAAGGTTTGTGGAAGGTAATACAACATGGAAAGTGGAAGACAACGCTTGTACAAAGTGAAAGATACGGTTTGTAGAAGGTAATACAACATGGAAAGTGGAAGACAACGCTTCTAGAAAGTGAAAGATAAGGTTTGTGGAAGGTAATACAATATGGAAAGTGGAAGACAACGCTTGTAGAAAGTGAAAGATAAGGTTTGTGGAAGGTAATACAACATAGAAAGTGGAAGACAACGCTTGTAGGAAGTGAAAGATACGGTTTGTGGAAGGTAATACAACATGGAAAGTGGAAGACAACGCTTGAAGAAAGTGAAAGAGAAGGTTTGTGGAAGGTAATACAACATGGAAAGTAGAAGCAACGCTTGTAGAAAGTGAAAGATAAGGTTTGTGGAAGGTAATACAACATGGAAAGTGGAAGACAACTCTTGTAGAAAGTGAAAGATAAGGTTTCTGGAAAGTAATACAACATGGAAAGTGGAAAACAACACTTGTAGAAAGTGAAAGATAAGGTTTGTGGACGGTAATAAAACATGGAAAGTGGAAGACAACGCTTGTAGAAAGTAAAAGATAAGGTTTGTGGAAGGTAATACAACATGGAAAGTGGAAGACAACGCTTCTAGAAAGTGAGAGATACGGGTTGTGGAAGGTATTACAACATGGAAAGTGGAAGACAACGCTTGTAGAAAGTGAAAGATACGATTTGTGGGAGGTAATACAATATGGAAAGTGGAAGACAACGCTAGTAGAAATTGAAAGATACGGTTTGTGGAAGGTAATACAACATGGAAAGTGGAAAACAACACTTGTAGAAAGTGAAAGATAAGGTTTGTGGACGGTAATACAACATGGAAAGTGGAAGACAACGCTTGTAGAAAGTAAAAGATAAGGTTTGTGGAAGGTAATACAACATGGAAAGTGGAAGACAACGCTTCTAGAAAGTGAAAGATACGGGTTGTGGTAGGTATTACAACATGGAAAGTGGAAGACAACGCTTGTAGAAAGTGAAAGATACGATTTGTGGAAGGTAATACAATTTGGAAAGTGGAAGACAACGCTTGTAGAAAGTGAAAGATACGATTTGTGGAAGGTAATACAACATGGAAAGTGGAAGACAACGCTTGTAGAAAGTGAAACATAAGGTTTGTAGAAGGTAATACAACATGGAAAGTGGAAGACAACGCTTGTAGAAAGTGAAAGATAAGGTTTGTGGAAGGTAATACAATATGGAAAGTGGAAGACAACGCTTGTAGAAAGTGAAAGATAAAGTTTGTGGAAGGTAATACAACATGGAAAGTGGAAGACAACGCTTGTAGAAAGTGAAAGATAAGGTTTGTGGAAGGTAATACAACATGGAAAGTGGAAGACAACGCTTGTAGAAAGTGAAAGATAAGGTTTGTGGAGGGTAATACAACATGGAAAGTGGAAGACAACGCTTGTAGAAAGTGAAAGATAAGGTTTGTGGAAGGTAATACAACATGGAGAGTGGAAGACAACGCTTGTAGCAAGTGAAAGATACGGTTTGTAGAAGGTAATACAACATGGAAGGTGGAAGACAACGCTTCTAGAAAGTGAAAGATACGGTTTGTGGAAGGTAATACAACATGGAGAGTGGAAGACAACGCTTGTAGAAAGTGAAAGATACGGTTTGTAGAAGGTAATACAACATGGAAGGTGGAAGACAACGCTTCTAGAAAGTGAAAGATAAGGTTTGTAGAAGGTAAGACAACATGGAAAGTGGAAGACAACGCTTGTAGAAAGTGAAAGATAAGGTTTGTGGAAGGTAATACAACATGGAAAGTGGAAAACAACGCTTGTAGAAAGTGAAAGATAAGGTTTGTGGAAGGTAATACAACATGGAAAGTGGAAGACAACGCTTGTATAAATTGAAAGACAAGGCTTGTGGAAGGTAATACAACATGGAAAGTGGAAAACAACGCTAGTAGAAAGTGAAAGATAAGGTTTGTGGAAGGTAATACAACATGGAAAGTGGAAGACAACGCTTGTACAAAGTGAAAGATACGGTTTGTAGAAGGTAATACAACATGGAAAGTGGAAGACAACGCTTCTAGAAAGTGAAAGATAAGGTTTGTGGAAGGTAATACAATATGGAAAGTGGAAGACAACGCTTGTAGAAAGTGAAAGATAAGGTTTGTGGAAGGTAATACAACATAGAAAGTGGAAGACAATGCTTGTAGGAAGTGAAAGATACGGTTTGTGGAAGGTAATACAACATGGAATGTGGAAGACAACGCTTGTAGAAAGTGAAAGAGAAGGTTTGTGGAAGGTAATACAACATGGAAAGTGGAAGCAACGCTTGTAGAAAGTGAAAGATACGGTTTGTGGAAGGTAATACACCATGGAAAGTGGAAGACAACGCTTGTAGACAGTGAAAGATAAGGTTTGTGGAAGGTAATACAACATGGAAAGTGGAAAACAACACTTGTAGAAAGTGAAAGATAAGGTTCGTGGAAGGTATTACAACATGGAAAGTGGAAGACAACGCTTGTAGAAAGTGAAAGATAAGGTTTGTGGACGGTAATACAACATGGAAAGTGGAAGACAACGCTTGTAGAAAGTAAAAGATAAGGTTTGTGGAAGGTAATACAACATGGAAAGTGGAAGACAACGCTTGTAGAAAGTGAAAGATAAGGTTTGTAGAAGGTAATACAACATGGAAAGTGGAAGACAACGCTTGTAGAAAGTGAAAGATAAGGTTTGTGGAAGGTAATACAATATGGAAAGTGGAAGACAACGCTTGTAGAAAGTGAAAGATAAGGTTTGTGGAAGGTAATACAACATGGAAAGTGGAAGACAACGCTTGTAGAAAGTAAAAGATAAGGTTTGTGGAAGGTAATACAACATGGAAAGTGGAAGCAACGCTTGTAGAAAGTGAAAGACAAGGCTTGTGGAAGGTAATACAACATGGAAAGTGGAAGACAACGCTTGTAGAAAGTGAAGGATAAGGTTTGTAGAAGGTAATACAACATGGAAAGTGGAAGACAACGCTTGTAGAAAGTGAAAGATAAGGTTTGTGGAAGGTAATACAACATGGAAAGTGGAAAACAACGCTTGTAGAAAGTGAAAGATAAGATTTGTGGAAGGTAATACAACATGGAAAGTGGAAGACAACGCTTGTAGAAAGTGAAAGACAAGGCTTGTGGAAGGTAATACAACATGGAAAGTGGAAAACAACGCTAGTAGAAAGTGAAAGATAAGGTTTGTGGAAGGTAATACAACATGGAAAGTGGAAGACAACGCTTGTAGAAAGTGAAAGATACGGTTTGTAGAAGGTAATACAACATGGAAAGTGGAAGACAACGCTTCTAGAAAGTGAAAGATAAGGTTTGTCGAAGGTAATACAACATGGAAAGTGGAAGACAACGCTTGTAGAAAGTGAAAGAGAAGGTTTGTGGAAGGTAATACAACATGGAAAGTGGAAGCAACGCTTGTAGAAAGTGAAAGATACGGTTTGTGGAAGGTAATACAACATGGAAAGTGGAAGACAACTCGTCTAGAAAGTGAAAGATAAGGTTTGTGGAAGGTAATACAACATGGAAAGTGGAAAACAACACTTGTAGAAAGTGACAGATAAGGTTCGTGGAAGGTATTACAACATGGAAAGTGGAAGACAACGCTTGTAGAAAGTGAAAGATAAGGTTTGTGGACGGTAATACAACATGGAAAGTGGAAGACAACGCTTGTAGAAAGTAAAAGATAAGGTTTGTGGAAGGTAATACAACATGGAAAGTGGAAGACAACGCTTGTAGAAAGTGAAAGACAAGGCTTGTGGAAGGTAATACAACATGGAAAGTGGAAAACAACGCTAGTAGAAAGTGAAAGATAAGGTTTGTGGAAGGTAATACAACATGGAAAGTGGAAGACAACGCTTGTAGAAAGTGAAAGATAAGGTTTGTGGAAGGTAATACAACATGGAAAGTGGAAGACAACGCTTGTAGAAAGTGAAAGATAAGGTTTGTGGAAGGTAATACAACATGGAAAGTGGAAGACAACGCTAGTAGAAAGTGAAAGATAAGGTTTGTGGAAGGTAATACAATATGGAACGTGGAAGACAACGCTTGTAGAAAGTGAAAGATAAGGTTCGTGGAAGGTATTACAACATGGAAAGTGGAAGACAACGCTTGTAGAAAGTGAAAGATAAGGTTTGTGGAAGGTAATACAACATGGAAAGTGGAAAACAACACTTGTAGAAAGTGACAGATAAGGTTCGTGGAAGGTATTACAACATGGAAAGTGGAAGACAACGCTTGTAGAAAGTGAAAGATAAGGTTTGTGGACGGTAATACAACATGGAAAGTGGAAGACAACGCTTGTAGAAAGTAAAAGATAAGGTTTGTGGAAGGTAATACAACATGGAAAGTGGAAGACAACGCTTCTAGAAAGTGAAAGATAAGGTTTGTGGAAGGTAATACAACATGGAGAGTGGAAGACAACGCTTGTAGAAAGTGAAAGATACGGTTTGTAGAAGGTAATACAACATGGAAGGTGGAAGACAACGCTTCTAGAAAGTGAAAGATAAGGTTTGTGGACGGTAATACAACATGGAAAGTGGAAGACAACAACGCTTGTAGAAAGTGAAAGATACGATTTGTGGAAGGTAATACAACATGGAAAGTGGAAGACAACGCTTGTAGAAAGTGAAAGATCAGGTTTGTGGAAGGTAATACAACATGGAAAGTGGAAGACAACGTTTGTAGAAAGTGAATGATAAGGTTTGTGGAAGGTAATACAATATGGAAAGTGGAAGACAACGCTTGTAGAAAGTGAAAGATAAGGCTTGTGAAAGGTAATACAACATGGAAAGTGGAAGACAACGCTTCTAGAAAGTGAAAGATAAGGTTTGTGGAAGGTAATACAACATGGAAAGTGGAAGACAACGCTTCTAGAAAGTGAAAGATAAGGTTTGTGGAAGGTAATACAACATGGAAAGTGGAAGACAACGCTTGTAGAAAGTGAAAGATAAGGTTTGTAGAAGGTAATACAACATGGAAAGTGGAAAACAACTCTTGTAGAAAGTGAAAGATACGGTTAGTGGAAGGTAATACAACATGGAAAGTGGAAGACAACGCTTGTAGAAAGTGAAAGATAAGGCTTGTGAAAGGTAATACA
>JAVVLW010002848.1:0-12000 GCA_034401795.1 Chaetoderma sp. LZ-2023a
ATCATGGTTAAGCTGTCCCCTCTGCCTGAATTTTTTGACAAGGCAACTTTAACAGTTTGTCATGCAGTCAGAGAACATCACTTAGACACATTTACTAGTCTATTTCTAATGCTCATGAGCTCCAGTTTATGGAATTAGGCTATTATTGTACATGGATTGTATTATATATAATTGTTGGCAGCTTGAAAGGACACACTGACTTTTAAAACACAGACGAAAATTTGCAAATTATGGTAACACCACGTTTTTCAAATTCCTCTAGAAACTGTATCTTTAGGAATAGATCATTGCTTTATGCAGTAACAGAATGCTCATAAGCTACCCTTTGCAATGGTATATAGATAAGTACATAATATACTTAGTGTGAATGATTTCTGAAATGAAATTTTACACTGAACATTTCGAAACCCATCAATATCTAAGCAATCAGATAGTTGTATATCTCTTGACCCTGGGGGAAGGTGGTAGATTAACTAGTCTATGTTTTAAACTGGTGAGTGATCTCTTATTATGTTTGCCTTCTGGAAGTAGTATTCCAGAATCATCAGAACAAGCTACCAGCAGAGAAGACTTTGAAGACAGAGATTCTTGTGTCACCACACACATTTCAGTGTCAGAAGTTAATACTGGTTCTTCACTTGCAGATTTGGCTTACGAAGGATACAATATGCGCTATCAGGCCATTTAACCAATTCTTTGTATGATTTTTTTATATTTGAAGTCAGCTCAGATGGTCCTTTAGTATTAGAAACAGATAAAGAGGATGATTATGGAAATTTGTTTATGAAAAATGACTCGGTCCTGTGTGGCAATGTATATGACTTTCAAAAAGAAAGAAAGAATGGCCCCTTTTATAAAGGAAATACTAAAAAAGCATATATATATACAGAGATACCGCATTGTTTGTTGGATTAGAACTTGTAAAACATAAATGTAAGAATCTTTTCATGTTGAAACCTGAAGACTATGCAGAAATAATGTGTTCCCTCTATTAAAACCATAGTATCGAATAGAACATACATGTTTAGATTTGCATATTACCGTATGTATATGAGTCGCAGTATTTCTGATGTGTTCAACTGTTTATCAAATAATTTACCTTAGTTAAGATCAAGACTGCCTTTTGAAATTAACATGGCTACATAATATTACTGTTGGAATAGTACAATCTGTCTCAAAATTACTTTAAATGATACAATATGTAATTGTTCTTTTTCGTTCACCAAAAAAATTAGTAAAAGTTTGGAATTTTCAGCACTTTTCTTGATGGTAATATATAATTTGTTTATATAGCCTCAAAGACCATTGTATCCTGCATACTCACTGAAGATTTGAAGCTGATATTTCAAATACTTTCATTTTTATGACTTGTTTTCTACAGTAAGGTAGTTTTTGAGAAAAACACATTTAAGGTTTACAATTTACATTAATTTATGTATAAAATAATTAGTGAAATATGCTAATTAACAGGTAGATAATAATCATACAGTTTAAAACACAGTTGGAACTTATAAAGTATAACCATGTATATAAAATACAAACAAACAAAAAATATTGGCCAAAATTTGCCCTGACAGACAAATTCTGCGACCTCACGACATATGACCAAATTGACTCTAAACAGACAGTCCATCCAGTGACGTGCTGGCAAGGGACTAGGTGATGAGCACTCATGGGCTCCTGGCCAGATGGGCCCACCACCCAACAAGTTAAAAAAATTATTTTTTACATAGCAGTTCCTAGACATGTCCATCATTCTAGTCCGTAAATTAAACGAAATCTAGGATTTCTTTTTTCACGAGAGAGTTGATACTTACCTCCCTAATACTTTTGATATTGCTAAATATCGGCTTTCACTCAATAAAACACTCAGATTAAAAACAGTTAGGTGCCCCTACTGGGCAGGGAGTCAGAGGTAGTCCGGCGGATGCTCGCCCCACCACCGCGCATGCGCCGACTACTACTTCCTCTGGCTCATTTATTGGCTAACACATGCAACTACCAAGAGCCTGAAGACCGAGCCTCTGTGGGGCGGAGAGGCCGGGTCAGTATCTAGGGAGGTAAGTATCAACTCTCTCGTGAAAAAAGAAATCCTAGATTTCGTTTATTTCACATCAAGAGTATACTTACCTCCCTAATACTTTTGATATTGCCAGAATTCGAAAGTGAATCTGGCGGGAGGGAGGCGAGGTCAAAAGACCAGCTCTTCCCCATACGCTTTCAAGCGTTTTAAGGCACTTATGACGTCTGAAACTGTGTGAAAACACAGTCAGGATTTGATAAACCATCGGATAACACAACCGATGCCTGAGAGATGACCGATTTGTCATATGCGCTCCCCCCCCTCCCTTGGGAGGAAGATTAAATGACCTCAATGTCCTACACGCTCTCTTCGTACTAGTGCTAAGTACTATAGGACAGAGACGAAAAGGCTCCATTTTCGTATACTCTCTATAAAGAACCACAACCCACATAAACCATCACCATATTAATAACACTGGGTAACGTGACAATACAAACAATGAACAACACATGAACAAGACTGACCTTGTTGTCCTAGGAAGCTGTCATCATGAATCCAGTAGAGAAGGATGATACAGTCCCGACAAGTGGTTGTCACCGTCGCTGAATGGCGAAGTATATAAGCAATGCGGAGGCACTCTTCACAAACATAAAGCGGTTATTGTTTCAAAATCGACAAGGCGAGAGGGTTAGAGGTGTCACGGAGGTAATGGTCTGTAAAACTAGACTCACAGTGCCACTGAGCCACTGACATAATATCATCCACAGGGACCCCATTAAAAAGGGCAGTGGATGTCACGACACCGCGGACACTGTGAGCCTTGGCCACGTCAACCTGTCGCCCGGTGGCGGATTTGTGACAAAATTGAATACATTCCACAATCCACCTAGAAATGGTGTCCTTAGACGCCCTACCATGGGGTTCAATATATGACAACCATAACGCTGACTGGTCGGTACGCCACTCCGAAGTACGCTGTTTGTACCGGAGCAGCGCCCGTACGGGGCACCATACTTTAGAATTAGGATCATATCTAGTTAAAGATGGCAAAAAAATAGGTTGACCTGGATATTTCAATGACTGATTTTTAGACAAGAAATTAATCCTAGGTAGAAGCTTAAGGCCTTCCCCTGTAACCACAAAACGGTCAACCTCGGCTGATAAGGCGTGAATTTCACTCCTACGCCTAGCCGAGGCCGCAGCAATTAAAAATACAGTTTTAAGAGTTAACATTTTCATAGAAATGGAACTAAGTGGTTCAAAAGGCTTATCACCTAGTACCTGGAGCACCAGTGATAAACTCCAAGACGGAATCAGTGGAGGATTCCTTGGTCTTAGATTGCCCATGCCTTTAATTAATACATTTAATGTACTTACTTCATCACTCCCCCTATTAGCCAAGCAAGGAATAACAGTCATTAAAGCTGACTTATAACCAGCAATAGAGTTAGGCTTGAGGCTATAGGCATCATATAGGTGACAGAGGAAATCAGCCACTACCTGAATAGATGATTCCATTGGATCAATACATCTTTTTGAGCACCATTCTGCAAATCTGTTGATTTTATAATTATATGCTCTGGAGGTTGACCCCCTCCTGGCTTTGGCCATAAACATGGCCGCTTGCTCAGAAAAGCCCTCCTTAATTCTAGATTCCTTGACAACATCCACGCAGTCAATCGGAACATTGACGGATTGTCGTGAAGGGCCTTGCCCTGGAAGATAAGGTTGTCCATCAGAGGCAGCGGAACCGGATTGCAGACCAGAAGGTCCAGCAGATCCGTATACCACGATCGGCTTGGCCAATCCGGGGCGATCAGAAGCACTTGGCACTCCTGCTGCCTGATTTTCTGAAGCACCTTTGGAATCAGGATTGCTGGGGGGAATGCGTATGCATACATTCCCTCCCAGCTGATAGCTAACGCATCTGTTGCGAAAGCGCTTGGGTCTGGAATCGGAGAGACGTACGTCGTCATCTTCGCATTCTTCTTCATTGCGAACAAATCTATGTTGGGTTTCCCCCAATGGTCGAACAGACGATCCGCCACACATTGATTTAGTTGCCATTCCGTGGGTAAAACACTCATCCTTCGGCTCAATGAGTCTGCTAGCAGATTTAACCTCCCCGGAATATGAACTGCTTTCAAGGTGATCCCATGATCCAGGCACCAACAAAGCAGTCCCCATGTCATCATACAGAGACTGGGCGACTTCGTTCCGCCCTGGCGGTTTATGTAAGTCACTACTGTTGAGTTGTCTGAACGAATTAGAACAATCTTGCCCTGAACTTTCTGTAAGAAATGTTCCAGGCCCAGGACTACTGCTCTTAGCTCTAGTAGATTGATATGTTCCTTGGACTGATCCAGATCCCAAAGCCCTGATACTGTGGACTCTTCCAGACAAGCTCCCCACCCCTCCATCGATGCATCTGTATACACAGTCACCTGAGGGTGGGGAGGGGTTAGCAAAACCCCCAGCAAGAGATTCTCTGTATTCAACCACCATTGCAGGTGGTGAATCAGAGGCGCCAACACCGGCACGTTCGAGTCCAGCGAACCTGAACTCTGGGTCCACTGTGTCATGAGAAACAACTGGATCGGACGCCTGCGCAAGGCGGCCTGTGGAATGACTGGTTCCAAAGAAACCATCAAGCCCAGCATTCTCAAGTAAACCCGTGCCAGGACATGACGACTGTCGCACACCGACTGAATTACCGAGATGAGTACTTGAACCCTCTCCTGAGTGGGGTACACATACCCCGTCTCCAGATCGAAGAACATGCCCAGGTAAACAAACTTCTGGGATGGAGTTAGCTCTGATTTCGGGAAATTGATCATCCAGCCCAAGTCCGAGAGAGTTTTCAAAACAATCTCCAGATTGGCTGACAACGATTCCCGGGTGTGTGCTTTCAATAGCCAGTCGTCTATGTACGTGTGGACTGCTATGCTTCTCCTGCGGAGGTATGCAGTGATCGCGAGAACCACACGGGTGAAGACCCGAGGAGCCGTGGAAATTCCGAAGGGTAACACCCTGCATTCCCACCGCCGGCCCTGAAATGCAAATCTCAGGAATCGACGGAAACTCCTCTCTATGGGAATGTGGAAATAAGCATCCTTCAAATCTATCGACGCTGTCCACATCCCTCGCTCTAACCCCGCCAACACCGAGCGCACAGTCTCCATCTTGAAACTGGGTGTCTCGATGAACTTGTTCAACGGCTTGAGGTTGAGAATCGGCCTCCACCCTCCGGTGTTTTTTGTTACTAAGAACAGGGTTGAATAGAAGCCCGGGCACCTCTGTGCCGGCTGAATGGCTTCTTTTAGTATGAGGGAATTTATTTCCTCCTCTATACACAACCTCTGATCCGGATCCCGTGGAATGGGAGTCCAGATCGGCGCGAGAGACAGTCGCGATGGCGGGCCTGTCACCCAGTCGGGACGATACCCGACCGAAAGCCATCGCAAGACTAAACGGTCCTGAGTCAACCGCTTCCACTCTGGCAAGCGGGCGGCCAAACGGCCGCCCACCGGTCCACCTAGGGATAGAGGTGGACATAAGGAGGGCCAGAGTGGCACTGTTCTCTCGGCCTGAAACACCGGAGTGGTTCCCACCGCGGTAACCAGGCCATCAGGCCCGATTACCGCGACCAGATCCCCGCGCGCCCCGCCCAGCGCCGCGCGCACCACGGTGCGCGGGCTGCTGTCTGGCTGGGTGCGGCTGGGGAGCCTGCGCCCCCCTCACTGCTGGCCGAATCGCCCGTGGCCTAGGCCTACGTTGCGACGGTGGCTGGCCCCTGACCTGGCCAGCACCACCTCGAGCCTGCAGAGGACGATACGCAGGGGGTGCCGCGCGAACACGCTCCCGCCGGAGCACCTCAAATTGTTCCCGCAGCGCCCTCTGGTTATTAACCAGAGTGACCGTCTCCTGGAGGTGCCTGCATCCCTCACCTCCAAAGAGACCAGGACCTGTCATAGGCGTCCGCAGCAGCCTATTATACAGGTCCTGGGACGGGCACAGATTGTCAAGCGCAAACGTGCGCCTCGCCCGGACACTTCTGGTTACCGCCCGCGTCAAACAGTCCAAAGCCAGGTTGATACCATCCTGAATGGCTCTCTGGACTGTCACCGGGCTAGGTTGGCGTGATGCGGAAGCCGCTACCACCCCTTGTAGCAGCTGGGAAACGTGGGATAGAGCGGCAATCGACGCTCTCCCACTCTCCTCCGCATCCCGCAGCGCGGCATTTGCCGAACGCAACGCGTTCGAGCACAAGACTCCCGTGTCAGAACGGGAGCCCGGCCGCGCATCTTCGCCCAAAGCCGCGCGATCATCAACGCTCGGCTTTGGCACCACACCGTACCGCTGGTAATCCAGGGGCACGATGCGGCACCGCTTCGCCACCTCGCGAGGGGCCTTCGCGAGACGTCCATTCACCTTAATGGACGCCTCTGCCGCTTCGAACATGTCCACGACATGCTCAGCAAGCGGCAGAGATGGCATAGCGGTAGCCGCCGGCCTACCAGCTAACCACGGCCTATGGTCACGCTGGCTAGCCGGCAGCTCCACGGGTAGATCTGGCCGAACACTTACCAGCCACTGGCAAGCGTCCGACCAATCCTCCTCCGTGGCTAACTGCGAGCGCTCTACTAGACGAGGGCCTTCGTCTTCCTCCAGAGCACTCGCAGTTGATGTCGACGGCGGGTAAGCTGATACCCCTGGCAAGCCTGGAAAAGCATGCGGGCCCGAGAGAGCAGGCATGCTAAAATCCGCGGCTTGACCAGGAGCAGGCGCCGTGGCAGAGCGCGGGGTAAACACCGCTCTACCACGGGTCTGACCAGCACCAGCCATACCATCGGCAAGCCGAGGTATGCGGTATCCGTGGTCAACAGCACCGCCCGGGGACACCCTCTGGACCGTGAAATCTACTCCTGCGTGAGTAGAACCATGGAACACGTCGCCTGCATTCCCCGCGAGGGGTGCACAGACGTCGTATTCCATGGCCACGTCCTCAGAAGGCGACCCCAGCAGGAGATCCTCTTCTTCCTGGCCAGAAAGATTAGACTCCGGGTCAGCAAAGAAAGCTAACCCGGACTGGCCAGGAAAGGTGCCATAGGAGGGTTTGGCACCTTCGGCGCGCGGATACCCGGGGTCTGATGAGCAGACCGCGGGTCCCAGCAACAACCGTTGTCCACGGCCCCTCGGCGCGGCGCCATGCCTGCTGCCAGGGCCTTGGACTGCCCCCAACAAAGGGGCCACCTCTGAATCCACAACCGGACCGGACCTAAAGAGACCGGATTCAGAGGCGGGGATCACCTGCTCGTAAGCAGATGCCGAGGACAACAAAGGAGCTGGCCCAGGGAGCATGCCACGAAGCAACTCTGGGACCAGATCCTTTATTGTCCTCTGCATCTCTTGCAACATTTCGGACCTGAAGGCCTCCATATCCACCGCGGATGAGGCCTTCTTCTTACCCTTCTTACACACTTTCTCCTTCTTCTTCCTCTCTTCCTCCATTACCTTCTCCCTTGCCTGCAATGCGAGAAAATCAGACATTAATTCGCCCCCCCACAGCTTACATACGTCGCACTTCAGCAACGGTCCACAGGGACTGCAGCTGAAGCACAAGTGCGGGACGAAGCGGCTTTTAAGAAACCTCCCGCAGGACGGGCAACCAGGTCTCTGAAACAGGACAAAGGACAGGGACAATGAGCAAGATAGTTAAGGTTAGCAAACTCAAAACCAACTAAAAAGAGAGGACAGGATCATCAAGATCAGAAATCAAGAAGAACCAGCCATGGACAAAACGTTAATTGTTAATAAAAAGGCCAAGGCCGATTATGACGTCATCACTCTCGTGACCAAATTAATCGATCCGCAACAAGCACCAAGAGCAAGAACGAATTGTATAAGTAAACGGAACATTTCCGTTGAATTGGCATTTCGAGTACACAACAATCAGATATACAGAGATAACTCCTTCCAATTCTAGCATTGGCAAAAAGGGAAATTATCTCCCCTTTTGTTTACATTATAATTAGATACCTGATCCTTGTATAGACAAACCATCCAACGTGATGAACCGGAGAACTCCACCATAGTACGCCTCTACATTCTCTCCACCTCAGGGGAAGGAATTGGAGCAAGAGGGCAAAGTGAGAAGACCTTTATAACAGGCCTCCAACTCACTGAACATAGATCTTTTGGTTAGATAACCTAACAGTATTAGTAGGAAATGGAACCGTGGTGGAGAGAAAACATATCCTCTTGTGCCGAAAAGTCCACCAAAGCTTCTATGCGATACCTGTGGACAAAACACAAAGAGAAATGAGACATATGAAGCACCATGTTGTAAAAAACCAACATAATCAGGCGCTAATCACGGTAAGCGCGAGTCCCGGAAATACATTAAACCGGGACAAAACACGCTAGCATATCAAAGAATTCACCTGATAAAGCGATCCCGCTCCTTCTAAAGGCGAATCCTCCCTTTCCGACATGCTTCCACCAAAAAATAATCGTCAAACGTGAGCGAAAAACAAGGCAACGCGCAGAAAAGTATGAAAAACACAAAACCGCATGTAACCCTTTGCCAATAAATGAGCAAAGAGGAAGTAGTAGTCGGCGCATGCGCGGTGGTGGGGCGAGCATCCGCCGGACTACCTCTGACTCCCTGCCCAGTAGGGGCACCTAACTGTTTTTAATCTGAGTGTTTTATTGAGTGAAAGCCGATATTTAGCAATATCAAAAGTATTAGGGAGGTAAGTATACTCTTGATGTGAAACTCCATATACGTTTGGTTTAACTATTTGCTAAGTTACTAACATTTTCAATTTCGGAAAGTAGCATTATACTATCATAAGTTACATAATTTCATTGATTCATTTAGAATTGAATCAATATTTAGCCTAATTTAAGGTGACTATCCAATTGGTCACAATATGGCGACTCAAAGGGCCAGGGCTGAAATTAGGACCGAGGCGGGGCCTATGCAGTTTCTTAGAGGTCTGAGGGGCCGGCCCATATACAAAGATTCTTAGGCTTGCAAACGTTAGAGAACACCTACAAAATGTCAGAATGCGTACACAGGGTTCCTCATTTGCATCCTTTTGCACGTATAGATGCATAAAATCTGCCCTGGGACGCATAAAGTTGGATCCCATACGTACCAGGGGATGCACAGAAAATTTGACACAAAAATTGGTAACTCTACATTGTAGGGCTGGGCGGTTTGGCCTTAGAGAAAACCAGTGACAGTATTACTAATTAAACTAGCTAGAATGATCGAAAATAAATCGAAATATGAAAATATCTTGTTTTCATTAGCTACAGTACATGTATTTTGTGATTTGACAACTGACGTAAATTGCCACGAAATTGGAACGGTAACTACGTACAACTGTCCACTTCGATGCTACCCATCTCAAAATAGTTGTTAAAATAGATTAAATAAATAGTCTGGTTCATGTGATATGAAATTAACACCCTAACTGCTAAAATGCTGATTTCCAATACTCTTATTAGGTCACTGTTTTCTAAAGCATAGTAAAATATAATGCATGAAAATAGGAACCCGGATATTAGAGCGAGTTTAGGCACCTCATAGAGTAGCGCTATACGGCTAGAGTTCGCGTAACCACGTACAGTATGATCTAATCTAGTAAGCATTCGAGTACCCGGAACTGTCATTCATGTCGACGTGGGTGAATGTCATTTAGCATGTAACTAAACAGTAGCCATTTCCCGGAAATCGCATCTCAAGAATTCTCACAAAAAGCTGTCTGTCTGAATATCTTTCGAGATGCCATAATAAAGACATTATGATAAATTGACAACTTAAATGCAATGATTGGCGGGAATTCAACTTAAATCTACTTAAATCAACACTCAGTAGTCTGGCAGGTATACGAGCATGACCCATAAAACAAAACGATGTGATTCTAACTCCATCGACCAAAAAAGTCACGTGAATGATATGCTCAAATTTGCAAATAGCAAATATAGTAGAAGACCCAGAGCTGACAGAAGAGGGTATATAACCCTGCAGTCAGAAGAGGACCTGTAAGTAAACCTCTAAGTTTTAATGTGATGGGCCCCCTTAAACCCCTCGTAACACAATTTTAGAAGCCAGCACGTCCCCGAGTCCATCAAAGTCCTATGTAGCGATGGACTTCTTACGAAGCATGATGAAAAATTAGCTTCAAATGTACTACACATGGATATACACATTTAGGACATTTCGACCATATACAAATTTGTCCTATTTATTTAAACAATAAATGATGTCTGCGTTGTCATATAGACAACGCCTATTGTCAGTATTGTGTGTCTTGAAGAGGCGGAATCTCTATTATCAACCATTATTTAACCACCCAGGCATAAACTTGAATGATGGTAAAGGTACCCCCATGAGCAGTGACAATCACGCCTCCACCAAATTCCTTGAACTGATACGGGACTCATACCTAACCCAGCATATCACATTCCCTACACACTTTCATGGCGACAACACACCAAATCCGCTTGATCTCTTGCTGTCAAACAAGGAGAACATGATTGAAGATCTAACTACTCATCCACCGTTTGGGGCATCACATCATATCACTATCTGCTTTACAATCCGCTGTAGAGTTATCCTGTCAACCCGAAACCTAGAATAGTGTACAAATGGGACAGCAGAGACTATATCGCATTCAACCAACACATATCAGATATGGACTGGCAGACAGAGCTCAATGGGAAGGACGTCAACGAAAGTTGGGACCTCCTAACAAGAGAATTTATGTCAGGCCAAGAAAGGTTTATTCTAATGCGCAGCCAGGGTACAAACAGACAGGCTAAACCACAATGGATGACCGCCAAAGCCTTGTCCAAGGTCCAAGCCAAGAACTGGGCATGGAGGGCACTTTATCATAGTCGTGACCAAGGATACTATGTCCACTACTTCAGGATGAGGAACCAAGCCCGTCATGCCACACATCAGGCAATGAAAGATTTCAAGACAAATATAGCTAAAGAAGCCAAGCTTAATCCAAAAGCCTTCCACAAATACATAAAAAGCAAATTAAAAACACGACCTGGCATCTCAGACCTCGATCACGATGGAGGCATAGCGACCGCAGACAGTGATAAAGCTGCAGTACGTAACAATTTCTTTGTTAGTGTCTTCACTAAGGAAGATGATGTAAACATTGAAAGTACCCAGCACCCCGTGGAATCACAATTACATGGGCTGAATTTAACAGTAGACAAAATTGCTGAAGAATTATGTAAGCTTAATACGAATAAATCAGCCGGTCCTGATAACATACACCCACAGGTACTCAAGGAACTCAGCGACACACTGTCACTTCCACTGTACATCATCTTCTCAAAGAGCCTGGCAGAGGGAACATACCAAATATCCGGCGGCAATGCAACGTAACCCTTATATTTAAAAAAGGGAGTAAGCCATCAGCCGATAATTACAGACCCATCAGCCTAACTTCAATTTGCTGCAAAGTGATGGAATCCATAGTTAGAGACAATATAGTTGATCACATACATGCCCACAAATAATCTATTCTCAGATCAACAACATGGATTCCCGTCCGGCCACTCATGCACCACACAACTACTAACTGTAATAGAAACATGGAGCAAACTGCTAGACAAACAATCCTGCGTGGATGCTATCTATTTCGATTTCCAAAAGGCATTCGACACCATTCCACACAAAAGACTCCTTACCAAGCTCTATAGCTACGGAATCTCAGGGATGGTCTCCAACTGGATCTTAGTCTTCCTCTCACATAGACACCAGCGAGTCTATGTAAATGGAGCATATTTCCCATGGGCCGATGTCATTAGTGGAGTCCCCCAAGGCAGTGTCTTAGGCCCGATTCTGCTCTTGATCTATATCAATGGTCTATCAGATGTAGCCCATAGCTTCATAAAGCTATTTGCCGACGATACCAAACTCTACCGTGAAATTGTATCAGCAG
>JAVVLW010002851.1:0-14000 GCA_034401795.1 Chaetoderma sp. LZ-2023a
CAGTGAGATCCATGCGCTTTCGGCAGAGATGGACCGATTTATTGTCTCCGGAGAGGGTCTGCATCTTCTGCCAAGAGCAGAGTTTATGTCAAAGAATCAATCTTTGAGATATCCCGGCAAACCGATCATAATACCGAAGTTAACTAGGTTTGATCATGATGCCAGTGTCTGGTGCCCGGTCCGTGCTTTGACTAAGTACAGGAAACGGACTGACTCGTTACGGTCGAACGATAGACATCTGTGGATCTGCCATAAGAAGCCTTATGGCGCCGCATCCATGGATACTATCTCTCGTTGGGTAGTCGAATGCATTCAGACTACTCATGAGATGGCGACTGGGCACCAGGTGCAAGGCGCAAGGGCACACGATGTTAGAGGAATAGCCGCCTCGACCGCCCTTTACAGTGGTGTTCCGTTAGAGGACATCATGGCCGTTGCACAATGGCACTGTGAGTCCTCATTTACGGATTACTATATGAGGGATGTGTCAGACTCAGCCAATCCACTCGCTTTAGCTGTTTTGAGACGATAGTTAAGTGACCACACTGCTCTTCACCCTTTTTTCACTTTGGTAAGAAAAGAACCTAAAGCAGGCATGGTCGAGCGTGAGGATGACAACCAGATTGTGTCACTGATGGCCGGACCAGTGAATGGTTGGAGGCGGTATGTCTGAAGTCCAATTATCATAAGGTAATTCAATAGTGAGAGTTTTTTGTATTATGTCTATATATCATGTTCATTCATCTTATATATTCATGCTCATTCCCAGGCTAATACATGTGAATATGCAAGGAGCAGTTAACCCTCTTGGCATATTTGTGTCTTAGGCGAGATACATGTTCGTGAGTTATCTCCCTTTTCTTAGGAGAAAAAAGGGGGGGTGGCAGTGACGCGAATGTGATTCGGTTCCGTTAACTTGACGGTCCTTTTAGGTCTCCGTTAGTCAAGTTTTTAAGTCTAAATCTTTCTCCAAGGGGCAAAAGTAGCATTTATGGCTTGCCCCTTCCCACCAGGTTACTGATCAAATCTGGTGTATATCAGAAGTAACAGAATGGTGAGTATTGATCGATGGAGAATGCAGGAAATCTCCGAGATCTAACAATACTCACCATTCTGTTACGGACCCAGCCTCCCAGCCCCACGGAGGCAAGCCATGGATTTCTCTTGTTTGGTGGCTATGCAAACAATATGAGCCCTATGGTAGACGGGTACTCGGCAGTTGGGAGCCGAGTACCCGGTTCCAAGGAGTCGGTAAAGCTTTCTAAGTCTATAGTCCTAGAGCCAGCTGTCAGGGCCAGCTGTATATCAGAAGTAACAGAATGGTGAGTATTGTTACATCTTGGAGAAAGGGAAATTGACATTTCCTGCATTCTCTAGACCACTGCAGATACTGTCCATCAAATCAATAATGATAAAGAAAATTCCAGTTTTCTCAATGCCAGTGTCCATTTGAATGCCAAGAGAAAAGTATTTTTGAAAATTTACTGGAATGACTGGCTCAGTGATTCCAGAGGTAAATTGTCAAAAATACTTTTCTCTCGGCATGCAAATGGACAATGCACAGTGTCCGTTTTTGGACAGCTTGACCATTAAAGGGTTAAGTTGACACAAGAGGGGTTAATGATGTGGCTACTAATAAGTCATTTACAGTAGTTTACTACATACCGATATTCATTTACCTATTGCTGGTAATTAACAAGCATTTTTCAACATAATCTTTAAAATGAACTCCAATTATTATGACTCTTAGTATATACTGTTCCATTTCAAATCCGTACGTGCTCTTCATTACGCTCAATTGAGAAGGGTAGCAAAGCAGTGACTGGAGGCAATCATGGTCGTATGAGTGGCACTCTTATCTCCGCTTCCTTCCTCAGAATCCAGCACATTCAAACAGGAAATTCACCAGATTGCTGTGGCCAATCAGAAACTTGCAGGTGTATTGTGCATATTGGCATCGTTGCCAGATAGTAGCCACTTAGTTGTGAAGAGTAAATCAAGGGGAAATTTCATCAAGTTTCCACTGCTAGTAATTATCATGATTCAGATTATTGTCTTCCGGATTTTCACCATCCATTTTAGTTACAGACATTTTTGTTTGTGATTCAGCTCATTGAGTTCTGTTTTTGCTTCATCCATTTCTGATTATAGTCCTCTGCTGTTGTGGTATTGGCATTGAGCATAGTTCAAGCTACTGACTCCCCCTAATCCATCCACACACGTGCGCACGCATGCACGCACGCTCACACACACACGTACACGCACGCATGCACACACACAGTCACTTTGATAAGCCCTCTCATAGGATGGCTCTGCAGTCCATATACATCGAGAGATATTTGAAAAATTTAAAGCATGTAAGAAATTTTTTTTTGTAGCATATCTTTAGAAAGCCATCAAATTTGATAAATGAATACACCGATATATGTCCGCGCTTGAAATTGTGTTGCAGCAGCATCTGCATTTCTCCTTCGATCAATACTCACCATTCTATTACTTCTGATACAAGCTATCTTGGATAGCTGGCCCTAGGACTCTAGATGTAGTAAGCTTTACCGGCTCCTGGAAACCGGGTACTTGGTTCCCAACAGCCGAGTACCCGTTTGCCATGAAGCTCATTCTTGTTTGCATAGCAACAAGAGCTACATGCTTTTTTTGCAGTTGGAAGTGCCTTGGCTTTTCTTAAAGTTTCTACGTCATTTTTCTGTGATAGTGATAGCTTTGTGTTCACTCTCTAAGGATTATTTGGATTACCATGGAAGGAGCCGATGATATCCATGTTATTCCACAGTTAAAAGACTTAGGTCTTCAAAGTTTCGTCTGTGTCGCATGTTCCAATTTCTGACCCCGAATCTGGGACGTGTGTTAACAACGAAATATGCCTGATTGGTCGCCTTCCTTTAACCCCAACAGGCGATCGGCAGATATGAAATAAGGTGTTGGCTATACAGTGTTTTAACACGAAAATTGGCTGACATCGTACTCCGTATGATCCGAATGGGTGATGTCACACCCGAGTTGTCTCAGATTTTTATGTGAAGAAAATGTTTCATTAATTTGCGCATCTGATTATGGGTGATGCGTACTGTATTGGTACCAGAAAAACTTTGGAATTTTCAAGTTTTGCGTGTTATCACGAGCTGTTTGCAATGATCGGTGTTTTCAAAATTCTTGATTAAGATGTGTGGTCTGTGGTTTTACCGTGTTCTACAGCAGTTTGTTGTTTCTTCACATATCGTTTTGGCCTTCGTAAGGAGTATAATTTATATTGATTAGTAAATATACCCCCGAATGCTAGGCGATATGGTTCCTGGCTCCGTTTATACATCCTTCAGGATCAGTATATGGGTGTATCTTGCCCGCTTCGTTCTTGTCGTCATAATCAATGCGATCTTGCTGTAACGTTGCGGGTGGGGTGCTGGAGGGTTAACATTAATTTATGGTCAAATTATTTGAAAATTATTTGTCTGCCTTCCATTCCTGTTTCTCTCCGCCTGTTTATTGTAGGTTTGTGCTTATTTATAGGCCAAGCCAGCCCCGCCATCATGTGACGAGTGCCATAAGTTCGTGAGGGTTCTTTTCAAGGACCATGTCTGCTTTAGATGTACAAATTGTAATCTTGATAGTAGGTGTAATATTTGTGCAGTGTGGTCGTCCGATGTGATGGTCAAGTTCCTTGCCCAGGACTTGGCAGGGTCTGACGTGGGGTCAGGCGGTCCGAAAGTAAATTGTGGAGCGTCCATTTCGGCCCCTGGGGGCGCTCCACATCTGCAACCAGAGGTTGCGGAGATGTCACCTCCGGCATGGTTTGGACCTGCTATGCAAGGCTTCTTGCATAGCGTCCTTCCCATGCTGGTGTCGTCCCTGATACCGAAAGTTGCAGGGAAGTCTCTTCCTGTGCTTGGTATGGACCCTGTCCTTGGACAGGGTTCTGGACTGGCCACCGAGGGAGCCGTCTCGTATGGTTCCCTGGCAGTCCCGTCGGGCTCCAGCCTGATGGGTTCTGTCTCTCTGCGGCCACCTCCAGGTGGTCCAGTAGCGGTGACCGGTTCGTCAGGCATGGGAGCCGTCCGCCAGTGCTTCCCTGTCTGGTGACGACTCTTCAGAGTCTGAAGACGAGGAGGCCGAGGAGGAGAAATTGTTGCGGCCTGAGATGCTGCGGTTGGAGAGCATGGAGGTCGATTCCGTCCTGGACGAAACCGTCCTCCATCTGTCTGGCTTGGCGCAAGCCAGGACAGCGGCTCCACCCGTGGTTGAGGCCACTCCGGTACCGGGCACCGGTCCCGTGCTGGTTGGTTTGCCGCCAACCGATACGGTGACGGGTGTGGCTGGCCAGGCATGGTATACACCTATCTTGCCTGGTCCAGCGGTCAGGCATGGGGTGCTGTTGGGCGCCCGTGCTTGGCCACGGTTCCTCAACCGTTACGGGTCCGCACGGTTTTCCGTGCGGGCCTACTCCATGGACTGGTCTTTTCCATGGGGTGGCGGCAGAACCGTACGGTACCGGAGTTCCTGGCATATCAGCAATGGCTCCTAGCCTGGAGGCTGTTGCTGGTAGGCTCGTGAGCTCTGGCTTGGCTAGCCAGGGTGGACCCGTCTGTGGTTTCGACCACGGCCGAAGAGGATGCACCCCATCCATTGGTGGCATCGATTAGGAAGCTATGTGTTTTTCAGTCTTACCAGTGATTGACAATCTGTACAGGGACCCTTTCTAGCAACAAGCACTCAGCACAGCCACCAACCTGCCTAACTTCTGGTACTGTCAGGTCAATGACACCACCTGCCTACACCGTTACAGCATGAAACATTCACAGATTACATCAACACTATTGGCCAATGCATAATGACTCCAGAAATACCAAACTTAAGTGTACAGATGCCTACCCGCACAGATCATTATCTAAATTTCCATCCCAATCATCTAAAACATAAAGGTTCAAGACCTTGTATCATCGTGCAGATTCCCATATCACAGAAACATTAGATAAAAAAATAAGAACAACTACACAAAAAATCGCTCCTAGCCAACTGGTTAATTTCTTGGATGAGAAAACCACCTCCCCACCTCGCAAGAAGATACAAAAAACCACCTCCCCCACCTCACAAGAAGATGCAAACGGAGGACTAACTCTCCACTGGTTGGATTACCATATATCCAAGGCCTATTGGAACACATGGGCAGAGTTCAGGTAATATGACATCAAAATGCTACCACAAATCAGTTAGCACCTTGAGATCACAATTAGACAGACCTAAAGACGAGCTCACCACAGAGAAATGCTCTGAAGTCATCTATAAAATCCAACTGACGTGACTAATGCAAGGTCACATACATAGACAAAGAGAAAAGGCTCCTCCGCATCAGAGTGAAAGAACACTTCAAAACCAATCCTGCCTCTGCTGTGACAGTGCACACAGAAAACACTAGACATATCATCCCTGCCAGCAATGACTCTATCATCATCATCATCGATACCAACTGATTCAAATAGAGAACATTGAAATTTTCAAAACACCAACCAACCATGAAAGGTTATCATATACCATCGGCCTACCAATCAATGCTGTTATTATGTTATATGAGATCACAAGAACTGACCAGAGTAATGCAGTCAGAGATGCCAATTAGTGATGAAAAAGTAGCCCAGGTGCTCAAGAAAGCTATACTCAAACAAATTCAACATCCCGGATAACTAACTAATTTCCCTTATTGTAGTGGGGTATTGCTTTCATCTTACAGGAAGTTCTGAAATAAATAGTTATTGTGTTGCGATATTGCTAGATAGACAGTTCCATTTTGCTCTGTTTTCAGCGTGCATGCTTAGCGCATCGCAGTCAGATGAAATGGTTTAGAGTTCTTCACATGGTACTCAGTCGCTATATGACCATCAACACGTGGCAACGATTGGACATAAAATCACAGCGGTGAAAGGGCATGTATTCCATCATAGTGCTATGATGTGTACAGAATTGATCTATAGAGTTGACTAATGTAGTCACTCTATTAGACTCAAGATTTTTTATTTAATCAGCATTATTATGGTACACTTATTTTTAGCTCACCTGGCACAGAGTGTATTTTCATTTAAACCATTAATGGTAAAACTGGCCCAAACTGGCCTCTGGTCTTGAGAAATATCCATTTGCAGGTCAAGCGAAGGCTATTTTTGAAAATGTCTAACTGAAATGACTGGCTTGGGCCAGTCTTTACAGTTGTAAATTTTCAAAAATAGCCTTCACTTGGCCTACAAATGGGACATTTCTCAAGACCATATTGGATTCTTTTATTGACTGGATGGAACCTAAGGTTCGATCTGATTGTGTTGTCAGCATCTATCATGAATATCCTATTAAATAGCATGCGTACTCAATTCCAATTTTGTCTTGGTACTGCTGAATCTAAAGACTCATGTCTGTTAAAATGCTAATGGTCCAGGTAGGCCTCTTGTTTAAAATTTACGACTGCAGTGACTGACTCAGTTATCGAGCCTAACCGAGCCAGTCATTCCAGTGATAAATTTCCAAAAAATAATTTTCACTTGGCTTGTAAATGGTCATTCCTCAAGACCACTGTAGACCTCGTTTTGACTGACTTGACCATTGATGGGATAATGGCAGGCAAATGGAGCAATATATGATTCTGAACCACTGTCGACATGTTAAATAAAGGACAATTCAGGGATGGTAAAAAGCTAAACTATCTGAAAGGTTATTAAATTTATTATGAAATTTCACCATGATAATAATAATCCGAGAGAAATTGCTTATCATTAGATAAAATCGGTTACTTTTGGCACACCTTAGCTCTGCCATTTTGGACTGTATACTGGTGTCAGCGCAGAGTAAATATATCTAAATTAGGATACAAACAGAAGCACTGATCTGATATTATGATTGTTGTACCTGCAATTATCTGTTAAACTGGGGGTTCAGATGATGTTAGGGATGTTAGGATCTGACAACTCAGCTCAAACAAGCAATAAATTAAAATTGCATGGTGATCAAAGATAAGATCTTGGAATATTTGCCCATTTTTATCTCGCTTTAAACTAATAATAATAATAATAATAATAATTAGAAGACACCTACTGAAGTAAGTCTAAATCTGCAATCTCTGCCCATTAAGGAGCAGTATAAGGCCTCTTCTTATATAACCATTGAACATGTCTGGTGCTGATCCGATAAAGTCTAGGTGTAGTCGCAGTTCAAAGCTCCATAGTTGAAATTCCCATTGGTTTACATCGGGCATGGAAAGGCTGATTTCTCAAAAACTGATAGCGTTGACCACTAAAAAGTTCACCTTGACCCTAAAGGATTAATTATGGTGTCGTCTAACATGCTCTTTGAAGTTGTATGATGAAAGTGTGGTTACTTATACCAAACATGAAAATTGGAAATGTTGACCCGCGAGTGACCTTGACCCCAAGGGAGTATTAAAATTGTCATTAAAAAATTATATGGATCTCAATGTTCTAGAATCTGACCAGGTTTGAAGATAATCGGAATAAAACCCTAGGAGAAAATGCAGTTCAAATATTGCTCCCATAGGTTTACTATGGGGATATGTGGAATGGAAAATATGATTTCTCGAAAACTATTGGATTGAGCCTCTTCAAAATTGATAGGAAATCAAGTCTGTATAGGACCTATAAGATCACCAAGTTTAAAGAGCAAGTTTCGGTGGCCGTATTAAAAAAAATTATTTTCAAAAACCATCCTTAATGGGCCAATGGTAGCATCCTAACCAAGTATGGTAGTTCAAAGATCGATCCTGAAAATCCACATTCATTCCCTATAGGGGCCTATTCAATACAGTGGCAGTCAAAGGTCAAGGTCACCTTTTAGGTGGGCAGACATCTTCATGACCCTAAGGGTAGCATCCTACCTAAGTATGGTAGTGATCCAAATCAAAACTCTAGGTGTAAAGATCAATACTGTAAATCCCCATACATTTCCTATGGGACTTTTTTGCCCATGGAAAAGTGGGTAGCTCGAATCACATGGGCAAATCCGAAATAAAAGCACAACCACATGATTCCAGACAGCGTTGAAGTTGACCAAGTTTGGACTTAACCGGATGGAAACTGGAGGGGGAGATGCGGAGCAAAGTTTTTGACGAAGAATAAGAAAGGAAGAAGAATGATCCTGAGTGATTTTTAATAATCTGCGATTGCAGATATATATTAGTGTTCTTGTATGGAATTTAAAGATGAATCACTATTTACATAGGTAACCATTATACTATATAAACTGTTTTGCATATATTTTATTTATGATAAATTTCTTTGGTGGTGTGTATATTATCACATATAAAAGATACAAAAAACAACAACCGTAGATTCACAGCTCTTATTGTTTTTTACCCGTAATGCTCCAGATTTGACTAGAAAATTGAAATACTTGAATCTTCTTTTGCAGGCCATGAGAAGACTATTTTTGAAAATTTACCACTGGAATGACTGGATCTGTTCTCACATCTTTGCGTGGCTTGCAAATTGACATTCATCATTGTAATGGCTAGTTTTGGCTGGCTTGACTATTAAAGAGTTAACCCCTCGAATTTGTTTGAGAGAATTTAAATTTTCTCATAAAAAATGTCCATTTGCAGACCAAGAGAAGACTTTTTGAAAATTTATCACTGGAATGACTGTTAAATTTTCAAAAATAGTGTTCTCTTGGTCTGCAAATGGTTATTTCTTAACATCACTGCCGAAGCCATTTTTGGCTGATATGAGGGTTAAAGGGTAAAGTAATGACTCGTAATTCTCTTAAAAATATATACATAAGTTATCTGCTTATTTACTGTCCATAATCTATCCTTTTTTGTTGCAAAAACATATATGACTATTAACCCTTTAACACTCAAATTTCTTCAAGAAAATTTCAATTTCCGCATAGAAAATGTCCATTTGCAGACCATGAGAAGAACTGTTTTTGAAAGTTTAAAACTGGAATAACTGGCTCGGTTATTGAGCCAATCATTCCAGTGGTAAATTTTCAAAAATAGTCATCTCTTGGTCTGCAAATGGACATTTCTCAAGAACACTGCTGAAGCCATTTTTGGCTGATAATGAATGTTAAAGTGTTAAATGCGCTATGTTAATCTGACCACTTCAACAATGTATTTATAACTGTTAAATATGTCACATGTGATATCCCTTTGATTGAATTGTCTGCATTCAGATACACCTTTCTGAGTAAAATTCATAATGATAGTCCTGATTTGAAACCAGCTGATGCTTCCAATTCTCTCAAGAAGAAATACTTGTCTCATAGAGAATTGCTATTTGGAGATCAGAAGAATATTTATGAAAACATAACACTGGAATGACTGGCTGGGCAATGGACTGATGCTTTCTGTCACTCAAGCTTATGTCACAAAATAATATAGGTACATCACGAAATTGGTAATAGTTTATCACGAAAACCGTCTGAATTGTGTCTTGTATTATTTTACAATTTAATAAATATTCTAACTAATTTGACTGGTGTAACATATATTAAGAAAGCTTGCCTAACATTCCCCCACGCACTATAACAGGATTCTCTCACTACATAGAGCTTGCAGTCATCCGGAAGGTGGTGGCATGAAAGCTTGGCCGCTAAGAAATACACAGGCGACAGCTCTGCACATCGCTGCTCTGTGTAGTGCTTACCTGTCAAATATGTGCATAGCACACATGTTGGCTAACTGATAAGTCCATGTATTGAGTGAATGCTTTTATAGCAGCAAAGACCTGTTTTACGGGACTTGTTTAATGAATCAATGCCTAAGCTCATAATCGAGTTACCGAGAATGGAAATTTATTGATAAGACTGTTGCTGGTAGACATTAAACACTGTTTCTTATAGCATGACAGATCAGCTTTAATCCATCCATAATATGACGGTATAATCAACTACATGACGTTGATGATGATGTCATGATCAATGAGGTCATAAATGATGTAATTAAGTTCATCACGAATGCATAATTGGTGACAGAATAAAGCCTTGTACGAATTGTATGTCTTTACTATTTACTAAACATGCTGTTGAATATTTTGAAACTAATTTTACTTGGCACAATGGCAGCAACAAATTAGTCTCAAACTATGCAACAGCTTTATCAGATTGTGAATTTACTAATTAACCAACCAGAGATTTAAGGCTTTAATGGTTAAATTTGGTCAAGAGAATTTCAAAATTCTCATAAAAACTGTCTGTGGTGTTAGTACAGGATAGTTCTACTCTAGCTGTTGCTGCTTCTGGTGGTAATTGATTGTGAGAAAACTGGTGGATTTCAACAATGTGTTCATTGATATTCTTTTCACTAATTAATATATTAACCCCTCTTATGTCAACAATGAGTTAAAGCGCTCAAAATGCTACTTTTATCGATTAACCGTATAATGTATCAAGATTTTTCAAGAAAGTTCACATTTTTTCTGAGTGAATGACCATTTGCTGGCTAAAAGAATGTGTTTTTTGTAAACTTACCACTGGAATTTAGGAAAATAGTTTTTAAAAGCGTGTTTTAGTCGGCTTGACGATTAAAGGGTCCAGTTGCTTGGTCATTGTCCGTTTGCAGGCCAAGAGAAGACTAGTTTTGAAATTTTACCATGGGAATGACTGGCTCGGTTACCGAGCCAGTCAATTCAGTGGTAAATTTCAAAAATAGTCTTCTTGGCCTGCAAATGAACATTCCTCAACAACCACTGCAGAGGCTCTGTATGACGATTATAAGGTTAAGATGGCACAAGAGGGGTTAAGAGTCTAGAAACCACTAAAGCTATATATGTATACACACTTCTAGTATGTTGTAAGTGATCTTAATTGTTCCAAAGATATATATATACTTGTGATAAATACGTATATAATATCATAATCAACAATGTCACATGTAGGCTGACACCATAATCAATTATGTCATGAATGATGTCATTAAGTTTGCCATAGACACTTAATAGTCCGTCAAGTTGTACGACTTGTACGTCTTTAGTATTTCATAAACATGCTGTTGAATATTTTGTAACTAATTTGACAAGGCGGTATTGCTGCCATAGGCAGAAATAGTACCCAGTCGAATTATTTGAAAGTATTCAACAGTTTACCTATATAGTTTTCTGGAAATCGAGATTCCGGGAGTGCAGGGTTCGATCGATCCCAACAAGGGCAATGTGTGGGCAGAGCTTAGTGAGAGATCAACCAATCGCAGCTACCATCACAGTAGAGAACGGAATTCATTACCATAACGGTATAATATCAAATAATTATTGTGATGTTCTAAATTGGTCAAGTGTTTTACCGGAAATGGTGGGCATTTGCAGTCCCATTAAGGAGACTACTCTTCATTCTCGTATGTAAATACTATACTATACAAAAAACTTACCAGTCAGTGTTAGATTCAATAAATACAAATAAACAGGAATTGTTACATCAGAATCTGCCCACATTAGTCAATAATGTGATAAAAACTCATATCAGCTAAAAGCAGCTTCTGCAGTGGTCTTGAGAAATGTCCATCAGCAGACCAAGAGATAGACCCAAGTTTATTCAAGGCAACCTGATTGGCCTATTTGCCTGGCGGCCATCTTGGATGACCTAGTTTTCGCGAAAATGACTCTTCTCCCGAACCGCTGAAGGGATAGGTCTGAAATTTGGTAAATATGCTTAGGGACCAAGCTCCATTCAAGTTTGTTCAAGGGAAGTTCGTACGTTAAAAAACATGGCCGCCATCAACCAATGAAAATTTAGCGTTTGTTGGTCATATTGGCCTTTTTGTATTTGATGTATTTTGATGGCGAAAATTGCTTTATATATGCTTATCAGTGTGGCGAGTTCAAATATGCCACTTTCGAGACTATCGGATACACGGTTTGGCTGCCATCTTGGTTTATTTTCCCGCCGTAAAGCAATGGGGAATTCTTTAAACGACTTCTCAAGAATCACTGGGCCAATTTCAATTATATTTTGGAGGAAGCATTCATAGGGCATAGAGATCTAAGTTTGTTCAAACGAAGCGGATCAGTCAAAATCCAAGATGGCCGTCGGCCAAAATGGCTGATTTTTAGAAACACTAAAAAATCTTCTCCGAAACTGCTGGAGGAATTGATTCAAACCTCATAAAACATCATCTGTGGCAGCGGTAGACCCAAGTTTGTTCAAGGCAACCTGATTGGCCGATTTGCTTGGCGGCCATCTTGGATGACCCTAGTTTTCGCGAAAACAACTTCTCCCGAACCGCTGAAGGGATAGAGCTGAAATTTTGTAAATATGCTTAGGGACCAAGTACCTTTCAAGTTTGTTCAAGGGAAGTTTGTTCGTTTAAAAACATGGCCACGATCAACCAATCAAAATTCAGCGTTTCTAAGTCATATTGGCTTTTTTGTATTTGATGTATTTTGATGGCGAAAATTGCTTTATATATGCTTATCAGTGTGGTGAGGTCAAATATGCCACTTTCGAGACTGTCGGATAAATGCTTTGGCTGCCATCTTGGTTTGTTTTCCCGCCATAGGCTCCCATAGTAAAGCAAAGGTCCCATAGTAAAGCAATGGGCCCATAGTAAAGCAATGGGGAAGTCTTTAAACAACTTCTTCTCAAGAACCACTGGGCCAATTTCAATTATATTTTGGAGGAAGCATTCATAGAGCATAGAGATCTAAGTTTGTTCAAACGAAGCGGATCGGTCAAAATACAAGATGGCCGTCGGCCAAAATGGCTGATTTTTAGAAACACTAAAAAATCTCCGAAACCGCTGGTGGAATTGATTCAAACCTCATAACACATCATCTGTGGCAGTGGTAGACCCAAGTTCGTTCACGGCAACCTGATTGGCCGATTTGCTTGGCGGCCATCTTGGCTGACCTAGTTTTCGTGAAAACGACTTCTCCCGAACCGCTGAAGGGATAGAGCTGAAATTATGTAAATATGCTTAGGGACCAAGTGCCTTTCAAGTTTGTTCAAGGGAAGTTTGTTCGTTAAAAAACATGGCCGCCATCAACCAATCAAAATTCAGTGTTTCTAGGTCATATTGGCTTTTTTGTATTTGATGTATTTTGATGGGGAAAATTGCTGTATATATGCTTATCAGTGTGGCGAGTTCAAATATGCCACTTTCGAGACTGTCGGATAAACGCTTTGGCTGCCATCTTGGTTTGTTTTCCCGCCAAAGGCTCCCATGGTAAAGTGATGGGCCCATAGTAAAGCAATGGGGAATTCTTTAAACGACTTCTTCTCAAGAACCACTCGGCCAATTTCAATTATATTTGGGAGGAAGCATTCATAGGGCATAGAGATCTAAGTTTGTTCAAATGAACCCGATCGGCCAATTTGTCCGGTGGCCATCTTGGATTTAGGCCGATTTATTTTTAATCTGCTCAGTGGTTTTCGAGCTACCCACCTTTTCGTGGGAAAAAAATTCACAGAGAATGTATAGGAAATTTCAGGATGGATTTTTGAACTGCGACTATGCCTACAGTTTTTAGCACACCTGGCCTTTCAGGCCAGATGAGCTTATATCATGGCGACTGTCCGTCGTCCGTCCATCAACTTTTCCTTTAAACGACTTCTTCTCAAGAACTGCTGGGCCAATTTCAATTATATTTGGCAGGAAGCATCCTTAGGGCATAGAGATCCAAGTGTTCAAATGAAGCCGATCAGTCAATTAGGCAGGTGGCCATCTTGGATTTTGGCCGATTTTTAGAAACGTCTAAAAATCCCCGAAACCGCTTGAGGGATTGAAGGAAACCTCATGAAATATGATCTAGGGCAAGAGCTCAACCAAATTTGTTCAAGGGAACTTAATTGGTCAAATAGTTTGGCAGCCATCTTGGTTGACCTAGTTTTAGCGAAAATGACCTCCAGAACCGCTGAAGGGATCAGGCCGAAATTTGGCAGATATGATTAGGGACTAAGGGCCAGTAAAGTTTGTTCAAGAAAAGTTAATCCGTCAAAAAACATGGCCGCGGTGGGCCAATCAAAATATCGCATGTTTGGTGGCCATATTGGATTTTTTA
>JAVVLW010002852.1:0-108000 GCA_034401795.1 Chaetoderma sp. LZ-2023a
TTTGTTGGACTTTGAGGCCGAAATTGGGTTTATATAGGTTTTTGGGTATTCTGATCTCAAATTTGCAATTTTCGAAACTGTCGGATAAACGGTTTGGTGGCCATCTTGGATCATTTTCCCGCCAAAAGCTCCCATACTAAAGCAATGGGAAATTAAAAATATATTCTCGAGAACTACTGGGCTGATTTGAATTATATTTGGCAGGAAGCATCCATAAGGCATAGAGATTCAAGTTTGTTCAAACGAACCTGATCGGCCAATTTGGCCGGCGACCATCTTGGATTTCGACCGATTTTTAGAAATGTCTAAAAATCTTGTTCCCCAAAACGGCTTGGGGAGTCGATTCAAAACTTATGAAACCTCATCTAGGCAAAGAGGTAAGCCAAGTTTATTCAAGACGACTTGATTGACCGAATGGTTCGGCAGCCATCTTGGATGACCTAGTTTTCCCAAAAACGACCTCCAGAACCGCTGAATGGATCAGGCCAAAATTTGGGAGATATGAATAAGGAATAAGGGCCATTAAAGTTTGTTCAAGGGAAGTTGCTCCGTCAAAAAACATGGCCGTCGTGGGCCAATCAAAATGTAGTGTGTTTGGTGGACATATTGAATTTTTTTAATTTGATGGATTTTGAGGCCAAAATTGGTTCTATATAATAATTATGTTTTTGGGTATTCTGAGCTCAAATTTGCAATTTTCGAAATTGTCGGATAAACGGTTTGGCGGCCATCTTGGATAATTTTCTCGTCAAAAGCTCCCATGCTAAAAGAATGGGAAATTTAAAATGTCTTCTCGAGAACTACAAGGCCGATTTCAATTCTATTTGGTAGGACGCATCCTTAGGGCATAAGGATCCAAATTTGTTCAAATGAACCCGATCGGCCAATTTGCCCAGCGGCCATTTTGGATTTCATCCAATTTCAGGAAATGTCTTTAAAAATCTCTTGGGGAATCTTCATGTAGGCCAAGAGGTAAGCCAAGTTTGTTCAAGAGGACTTGATTGACCAAATATTTTGGTGATCATCTTGGATGTCCTGGTTTTCACGAAAATGACTTCCAGAACCGCTGAAGGGATCAGGCCAAAATTGGGGCCATTAAAATTTGTTCCCGGGAAGTTGACCCATCAAAAAAACATGGGCGCCGTGGGGGCAATCAAAATGTAGTGTGTTTGGCGGCCATATTGCACTTGCAAAAATGTCCACAAACTCATTTAAAAGACTGCTAAACCACCCACCAACAATTTGGACAAAAATTGATGGTGCTCCAGGTGAGCGACACAGGCCCCTTGGGCCTCTTGTTTAAGATTTACCACTAGAATGACTTGCTCAATAACAGAGCCAGTCATTTCAGTGGTAAATTTTCTAAGATAGTCTTCTCTTGGTCTGCAAATAGACATTTTCTATGAAATTTTTTTAATTTTCTTGAACAAATTTAACTGTTACCGGCTTATTAATTAAGAAAGTCCTATGATATGATTGTTCTCTAGTAGTAACTTGGAGATGTTTATAAGAATTTCATTCATAAAATTATCTTCAGTAAAAGTAATTTACCAATGAAATTGTGTGACAATTCTCTGGAGAATAGATGACCAAACGAAGGAAGAGGGAACAAATGTTCTTGAATACTAGCTACAATAATAAAACTACCATCACCCATAAAAAAAAACCCTCAAATGAATCAAAATAATATTTTAAAAGCCATCCAAACCTGCATATTAAAACATAATGTATTACACGACTAATGGGTACAGACACTTTGCCTTGAACTGGAACCAGTTAATTATGTCAGCCAAGTCTTTAACCCTTTAATGACTAAATCTGCTCAAGAAAATCAGGATATTTGCTTATTAAATGATATCGAATATCGAGCCAGTCATTCCAGTTGTGAATTTTCAAAAATAGGATTCTTGGTCTACAAATGAACATTCCTCAAAATCACTGCAGAGGCCACTTTTATCAGGTTTCACCGTAAAAGGGTTAAAATATGCTCTACTGTATGCTGAGATACAAATAATATTATCTATCACTGATCATATAAACTATTATATTTGTGCAAAGGTGATTAGCTACTACCTAATACCGGTAAAATATTGATTGCTTTGAAAAAAATTAGACTAAATGTCAGCAATTATTTTCAGTCAGTGTTTTAAAAATATTCGGCAGGTTTCATAATAGGAACTTGGAACCCATGAGTGTATTTTGAAAACATTTTGACTGAAAGTCATTGCTGTCATCCGCAACAGTGACCTCCAATCTCAATGTTTTCAAAGTAATCAAGGGTAATTTACTAGTAGCTAGCTAATTAGAAAATATTACAACTGCCCACTAAACAATGTTCAGTTCAGTATATACGTCTGCATGCATCTGAGAGCAAATATCTGTGCGATATCACTAATTGGTTCCAATTCAGTCAAAATGACTGCATCCATTATAATGATATGGGGCATGTTTAGATGCAGATTGTTATATATTTAATACACAGCATTTATTCTCTGAATTCTTTTATTTTTTGTGTTGTCTCTTAAGGAGTGTACTGTCCAACTATCAACACAAAAAATGAATATATGGGCAAAAAGCCTAGTTACCGCTATATGCAGGGCGAAAGTTTTGCTATCTGTTACCTGTATGCTGATTATGGAAAGCTTGTTCGGCGATTGTAATAAGTGATTTCTGTTCACTGGTTCCAGTTTCCCTCACCATTTGTGAAAAGTATCCATTTTTGTTTTTTAGGAGCATATGAGGTATCCCAATCTCCTTTATCTCACCATCTTCAAGTACTATAATCCTGTCATAGTCAATTACCGTATTGAGCTGATGTGCCACAGTGATGATGGTACAATGAGTACAGTGCTTCCGCAGTGTCATTTGAATTAGCCGATCTGTCCTCCGATCCACATTTGCAGTGGCCTCATCAAGGATAATTATTTTATTTTCAAGCAACAAACTCCGAGCTAAACAAAGTAACTGTCTCTGTCCAACACTAAAATTAGTTCCGCTTTCTGATACATACATTTGTAGTTGTCCATATCGGTTTGAGACTGCTTCCATCATATGAACACTTTCCAAAACCTTCCACAGTTTTAAATTGGTGTGTCTATTGGTTGGATCTAAATTTCTTCGCAGAGTTCCTGTGAACAGCACAGGATCTTGTGGAATGATGGAAATTTTACTTCGTAATTCATGCAGTCCAATTTCTCTAATGTTAACCCCATCGATGACCAGTGTGCCTGTATAATCTGCCATGCGGAATAAACACTGAACAAAAGAGCTCTTACCTGCTCCAGTACGACCAACAATTCCAATATGTTCTTTAGCTTCTATCTTGCAACAAAGTCCTTTCAGGATCTCTGGACACGTGTCAGAATAGGACAAGTGGAGATTATTCACTATTAGCTCTCCTTGTTGAGGCCAGTTTGCAGGTGGTGAATGTTGAGATATCCAGTCACCTTCTTCTGGCAGTTTAGTATAAGAAATGCATCGATCAATACTTGAAGACTGACTACTGAGTCTGGCAGTAAATCCCAAAATGTCCTGGAAATATGACATTATTTGTAGTGACAAAACCATGCATAATCCAACATGACTTATGTTACCTTCAGTCACTTGAGCAAGCATAGCAAAAACTGAACCTATAACAAACAGAGCACCAATAAAAACACTATAGAAAGACATCCAGCTAAAACACCATGCAACATTGTATTCTGTCCCAAAATGATGGTCCAGACAATTCTCAAAGTTCTCAATACATATTTTGTCTGCTCGAAATGCACGAATTACAGGTAGTCCCTCTAAGGTTGAAATCAAGTAATTGTACATTGGCTGCTTGCTGTTGTTTTCCATGCGCTGCAGATTAATACTTGTTGTGGTGAATATGTGATATACAGCTATAAGTAGAAGAGCCACCGGTATGGCCAAAAGGATTGTCCATGGATTGATGGCTAAGATGACAATCAGGCCACTTATTACTGTCACCATCTTCCGATTATAGCCAAAAAGAACATCAGGAAATGCATCGGATATTGCAGTGACATCACTAATGAATGGGTTTAGAATGTAACTAATGGAATGGTTTTCTAAATATGTTACAGGAAGTCTTACAAGGCATCGAAGCATGCGATAATGAAGAGATTTAGCACTACGAAGGACAATGTGCCAAAATAACATACCTTGACAGATTCCAACCACAAATATCAATGCTACTAGCAAACAAAACATGGTTAGATTGGAATGAATTGCTAAATACTGCATTGTAAAATAAGCATTTGAATAGTATTGGCCTTCTTTTGGTATTTCAGTTTGCATGTTACAGATTTTGCCTTGCTGCCATAATGAGGCTATTGAAGCCATATCTCTTTTCCAGTAACACACATGTTTTTTACTGTAAACGCCAGACATGCCAGAAAATTGTTCATCGCTAATCCACTTGGATAACCACCAATCAGAAAGTGATGCTATCATGTGTGAAGTTAATGTCAAGATAACGAATGCGATGACCCATGTTAATTTATTTCCAACAAGTAAATATTTCCAGATCACTGTCAGTCCAATTACCTTTATGTCATCATTTTCTTCATTACTTCTTATGTTACTCTCTTTAAATTTGCCTGTTTCATCTTTCTCTGGACGTGTTCCATTTATCCTTTCATCATTAATGTTGCTTATTCTTTCCTTAGATTTAAATAATTGAGAAAATTCTATTTCAGATTTAACAAATTCCTCATACTTTCCACAAAAAGTGAATGAACCGTGTTCTATAATTACAAGTTTATCTACAGAATTGAGATACTGAAGTTGATGGGTCACCATAATTCTTGTCTTTCCTTGCAATCCTTCTATTATACATCTTTCAAAGATATATCGTCCAACTTCAGAATCTACTGCACTCAAAGGGTCATCAAACAGATATATATCTGGGTCTAAGTATAAGGCACGTGCCAAACTAATCCGCACTTTTTGCCCCCCACTTAATTTCACTCCACGCTCCCCTACTTCAGTCTGATCACCCTCTGCCATGTTATCGAGGTCTTTGTGCAACGCACACAAGTGAATAACATGTTCATACTTTTGTGCATCAAATTCCTTGCCAAATAGCACATTTTCTCTTAATGTGTCAGAAAAGATCCACGGATCCTGACTAACATATCCCAATGTTCCATTGATGGTAATATTTCCTGTGATAATTCGCATCTCTCCAAGGATTAACATTAAGATGGAGGTCTTACCAGCACCTATAGAGCCCATAATCCCTATTAGTTGACCATTCAATATCTCAAGATTGAGGTCTCTCAGTTTAAAAGCCTCGGTGTCCTCATTTTCCCATCCTGCCGTGATACGATTTAAGACAAGGGCTGGCGAAAACTGTTGTTTATTTTGTAGAATGTTTGAAGTATCAACTTCATTGAGAAGTAATAGTTTCTCAACATGTTTCAAAGATATCATGCCACTCTTTAAGAAGCTGAAAGTCAAACCACACCGGTGTATTATTACATCATTCAGTGCATACACAATGGCTAATGTGGGAAATACAGCATTTCCTGGTAGAGAATTCTGCATCAGGTAATACCCAATGATCATTACACCTGTTAATATCCGTGCATTGCTACCATTTATTATTTTTGCTATGACGTCACATCTTCTGTTCTTCCAAAGATAACTAAGCTCCTCTTGCCGTGTATCATCTACAAATTTCGAGAAAGGTTGTTCCCAGCAATAGAATTTGATAATCCGTATACCACTAATAATCTGGTTTATAAGTTTGATCCTTTCACCTGTGAACTTTCGTTGTTGCTCTTGATAATGCGATGCTTTGAAATGAAAAGCTGACTGTAATGGCATCAATGCTATCATTGTAGCAACTCCCACCCAAGCTATGTTTCCCATCTCTGTCTTCCAGTACCACATTACTATTCCAACTGTTATCACACCATAGACAGGATAAAGCAAAAACCATGTCATCGGCACCAGGTTTGGAACATCATTTGATAGGACATTGATAATTTCACCTACACTAGTTTGTCTGAAACTGCCAACACCCAAATGCAGTATCTTTTTATAAAGAAGGTTTGTAGTAGATGATTTAACACGCACACCTATCACATGTGCTAAATAGTAGATCCAATTTCTGAATAATGCAGCACAAATCATTGCAAACGTGAACACAACCGCATATATAAATACAGCTTTGTTGGAATTTTGGCTAACATATGATGATGTCATTTGGGCAAAGAATAGTGAGGGAATCACCTTTAAGAGCTCAGCCATAAATGTGGGTATGCCATACAGGATATAGTCTAGCCAGAATGTCCGCACCATTGCCTTCCATAATTGGGCCTGACCACCATGTTCATGTTTTGCTAGTTCTTTCTGCCATTCTTTGTTCAGAGCATCAGTTAGAATCTGTGACTTCTCTGACTTGGGTATCCCATAAAGGTCATTGTATGTCAGCGGCCTCTTGAGCGCTGTAAGCAGTATGTCTGTTAACCACCTGGCAAAGTAAAAATAAAGTAAGTGTAATAGATGGATGGGTTGGTGGGTATAGGTAGGCAGATTGATGGATGGAGTTCTCGATAGATAGATTGCATGCATGCACACAAAATAAACAAGAATGTTGTTTGTAGTCATGTCTTTCAAGAAGTATGATTTACGCCTGACGCTGATCTTAGTGTAGATCGAGTCCAGGATTCTGGATTTGATCTAAACTAAGATCAGCAATAGGTGTAAATCGACCATTGCATTCTACCAGAGTACTGAAGAATTAATACTAAATATGAAGCAGCTTTTAGACTGGAGACACGCACACACTGATACAAGCATGTCAGCCTTCAGACATAGATTAACGATGATGGAGACTATATCCTAGCTGCTATGGTTTGTGGTTCGCCAATGGAACCGATAGGCATAAACCAATCTATTTAGAAACGGTCCCCGCTTCCCTGACAACCGATCAACCACAGGCCGCACTGTCAGTACGTCGTTATTACCTTATATTTCGCCAAGCACCATGGGTATGCAATATCTTTCAAGAAGTATACCCGATCATCACCAACCATTATTAGCCCATATGGCCTGAAAGCATCCATCCATCATTCATCTGTCGTCAATTTTTCCTTTAAACAACTCTCTCAAGAGCCACTAGGATGATTTCAGGCAAATTTGTCATGAAATATCCTTGGGTCATAGCAATCCAAGATTGTTCAAATGCAGTTGATTTGGCGACTGGCAATCTTGTGTTGTGTGCTATTTTTAGAAACTGCTTGGGAGATTATTTTGAAATTAAACAAACTTTATCTAGGCTAACGGTTGAAAAAGTCTGAGACAACCTGATTGGTTGATTTATCTGGCAATGACAGCCATCTTGGATGATGTAGTGTAAGCTTAAATGAATTCTTCTGTACCACTGAATGAACTGGACCAAAATTTGGTAAATATGATCATGGACTAAGGGCCATTACATTTTGTTTAAAGTTTATATAATGGTAGAAATTACTTTATATAATTATGTTTATGGGTATAGCGATGTCAAGTTTTGCACTGACATTGCCGGATAAACCGTTTGGCATACATTTTAAGCTTACCTGGACAGAATGACCAAGTGAGCTTATGCCATGGTGACCATCCATCCGGCCGTAAACTTTTTCTTTAACCGACTTCTCGAGAACCACTGGGCAGCCATTTTGGATATTGGCAGATTTTTAGAAACATCGTAAAAAATCTCCGAAACTGCTTGGGGAATTGATTCAAAACTCATGAAACACCATCTAGGGCAACAGCTGAACCAAGAATGCTCAAGGGAACTTGATTGACCTAATGTTTCAGCAGCCGTCTTGGATAACCTAGTTTTCATGAAAAAGACCTCAGGAACCGCTGAATGGATCGGGCCGAAATTTGGGAGATCTGGTTCTTTAAGAATTTTAAAGTATTGAACCCTATGAGGAAAATACATTTGTTAATGGATTAAAACAAGATTTGGCAGAAGTGTTCCTTTCATAATTTTTAACCATTTGACAATAGTGTCATGGATGGCTGCCATATTGATCAATGGCCCTTTTCCTGTTGGTCAATAATGTCAAGGATGCGAATATTCTTTCATTTCCTCATCCAAATTTTCGACGGACCATTTCCCCTTTGGTAAGATGGTCAGTGTTGGGACACATTTGTCAATAGTGTTAGGGATGGCTGCCCCATTGGTCCTTTGTACTTTTTCCATTGGTCAATAGTGTCAAGGATACGAATATTTGTGCATTCTCTGTTCAAATTTTTGCTGGTAACCATTGCCCCCTTGGTAAATGTCATCTCTTAGTACACTTTAGACATTTGACAATAGTCATGATATTGTCAGGGATGACTACCACCATTGATCAACAGCACTTCCTGTTAATCAATAACTTCAAGGATGCCAATATTCTTGCGTTTCCTCATTCAAATCTTTTACTATGACCATTGTGTCATTGGTAAATGGCATCTATTGGGACACTTGACCCATTGGTCAATAGTGTCAGGGATGTCTGTCCTATTGATCAATGGTACTTACTCTACTGGGCAAGGATGCCAATATTCTTGCATTTTTCTCATTCAGATTCTAATTTTGACCATTGCCCCTTTGGTAAAAGTCAGTGTTGGTACACTTGAAACATTGTTCAATAGTGTTAATGATGGCTGCTCGATTGTCCCATGGTACATTTCCCATTGGTCAATAGTGTCAAGGACACCAATATATGTGCATGTCCCACTCAAAGTGTTGCTTGTAACCATTGGCCCAAAATGTCCATTGGTAAATGACATCTGTTGGTATTCTTGAACCATTTGATTAGTGTCAGGGATGGTTGCCCCGTTGTCAATGGTACTTTTCCTGTTGGTCAAGGATGTTAATATTCTTTCATTCCATCATCCAAATTTTTTACTGTGACCATTGTCCCATTGGTAAATCGCATCTGTTGATGCACTTGAAGCATTTGAAAGTAGTGCCAGGCGTGGCTGCCCCATTGATCAATGGTACACTTTCCATTGGTCAATAATGTCAAGGACATTAATATTCTTACATTTCCGCTCCACGTATTTGCCTATGACCATTGCCTCATTTGTAAATGGCATCTTTTATGCATGTCCCATGAACCCAAGGAGCGTTCCCTGGTGGTCAATAGTGGTGAGCATACACACTGCTTTTCTCGCACAGCTTTTCATATTTCTGACCCAGTTATTGTCCAGCAACCCATTGATCATTGTCATCAGTTATGCTTTCCTCATTGACAGCTGCTGCTTGTCACGTTGGTCAATAGTGTAAATGACACTTGAGATTTGTTGTTCATTACTCATTGGTGTTAGGGATGATTGTCTCATTTGTCAATAATGCCACCTCATTCGTCAACATCAGCAGCCTGTGATCTTGGTAGTCAGTGGCATCAGCTATACTTACCTTGTTGGTAAATTGTTTCAATGCCACTTGACTCATTGCTCAATAAGGCTAAGGACCATGGCAACAGTTATGCTAGCCCGATTGACCAATGTTGCTTGTCGTGCATTAATTAATGTGAACAGGTTTACAGTTCCCTATCAGCCATGTGAGTACTATAGCCCTGGGCCATTTCCACTTAGCGTCATTCACAAGGGTAAAAAATTTATATTTTTTCAAAATATATTTCTTTTGTATGTTCTTTTCTTTATGTTTTACCCCATTTCTCATTTGCGAATTTGGAGTTGGCCTCTAAAATAGACACAAGATGCCCAGGGGCATTGACGCTCAGCTGTCTAACACTTAAAAGTTAAAGCCTACATGCATGCCATGTACTTAAATCCAAAGTGTTTTCAACGTATTTGGTCTAAAAATCTGATAAGGATTCAAAATGTACTGGCTGACTGCTTATTATTGGTTGTAATAAGGAAACTAGAATTGTAGGGATGCACTGCATCACACAGGATGACCCCACCCTACCCCCAAATACACAATAAAAACCCTGGACCACACTGAACTAAAAGATTTCTATTATTGCACGAACCATGAAATGTGGCACTTTTTACATACCTCACGCCAGTTCAGTCTCTCGAAGGCAAAACAATGGACGAGCACAGGACAAATTGCAAATGCAATCATTCATACTTTTTTGTTCAGAGTTATCTTCATCATATGCCAATAATGAAATTATTTGGTGGAACATAGTTTTTGAGCTTTTTAATTGTCTGAATTTATGGGAGCGTCAAATTACAGTTTGACATGGACAAATTGCAATATTAATCATTAGTGGATTTTCTGTTCATTAGAGGCATCTTCATGATATCTAAAAATGTTATTTGATATATTTGTTGGAAAATGTTTTTTCATAGTTCTTTAATGGTCAGTATTTATTTATGGGCCTGCTAAATTCAGGGCGATCAGCTTGTGATGAATTTTTTCCGGAAAATAAGTTCGGGAGACGCGTGAGAGGGCGCGCGAGCGTGCACTTTGTCTCTTCCAGTCTGCATATGTGAGTATGCAGAAATTCACACAAATCATCAATTTAACCTTGTTCATTACAAATTGCAAAGGCATATAATTTAACAGATTTATTCATAAACGCTATATGTTAATTGGGTCGACTTGAATAGGCTCGAAATTGCACTATATAAATCCAAAACTTGTAACAGATTTCTTCAGTTTGGATATTGCATGAATTAATGAATATTAAAATCGTCGATTCTCACAGTTTGCTGATTTAACAAAAAGCGATTTGTAATGTTTGTAAGCCGGCGACGATGCCAAGGATGTGTCGGTACACTTATTATATGTAATAAGCTTTCGCAAAATGTCTAGAAAGTATACATGTATTTTCGTGAACGTTTGACCCAGAATACACACTCACTACTTTTATTTCTTTATAAGCATCATAAATATGGTAGACCTATATAACTTTCATCTCTGATTACACCAGTAATAATGGTTAAAATCTAGACACTTACTGACTACCAATAATTTGTGTTCCATTTACATTCGATCAACTCTAATGTATTTATGTAGTAGAGTAATTGATTAAGTAATAGTTCAATCATCAGATCTATCACATGTTTATTCATTGTGCATCGAAATCCTAGATATATACCTTTGGTAACCGGGTAAATAATCTACCATTATTTTAAAACTGTTTTGCTGAAAATTATTGCTCCCAAGGACAGCAACAACTTTCAATCAATTAGCCTCATTTTAAAATTCAGATGACATGCGCTCATTGAGTGGTATCGTTTGCATTGCATACAATACACCCCTTTGATGCTTATTTTGGTCTGTTATAAAGCTGGGGGGTCATCGTTAAAGGTGTATGGGCGTGGCTGGAGCGTGTATGCCTATCGAAATAAGCCTATTATATAACACGAACTGACTGGCCAAGGCGTTCCTTAACTTGCGATGTCAACTTGAAAGACTTATCTAAGTATGGGGTGTGTTACTTAGCTTTGTTGTAATAACTCCCGCGTACAGAAATAAACCGGCAATAAACATGTTTGTTTTGTATCTTCATTGCGACAATTTAAAGCTGTTGTGAGGACTAGCTACCCGATTGCTCTGATTAACTTGACAATCATAATATATATATACTGAACCAAAAAGGTTTAGCAACACTGAGAATTTTACTGTATAAATGTTATTTAACAAAAACAATAAATTGATTCAAATATATTATTTAATTGATAGGTCATTTTCCAATTTGAACAACAGTCTCTTGTTACTGTAATGCTAGCATTGCGCCTTTAACACGGCATCATTCAACAGAAGGGTCCAATTTAAATAATGACACTGAGCTGTCAATACCGGTTGTGACCTCCGCGCGCATTAACCACCGCCGTACATCGCTTTCTCATGCTTCGAATCAAGCACCTGATGTCACGAAGAGGAATCGCATCCCATTCCTGGAGCAGTGCAGCTTCCAGCTCCCGCATGTTGTGAAGATGTGGATGGTTCTCACGCACCATACGGCCAAGAATGCCCCACACGTGTTCGATAGGAGACAGGTCCGGTGATCGCGCTGGCCACTCCAACACCGGAACGTTGTTAGTCTCATGGAAATCACTGGTGACCCTAGCTGAATGAGGACGGGCATTGTCTTGCTGGAACATAAAGTCTGCATGATGCTGCATAAAAGGGATGACAACAGGGGCGACAACTTCTTCACAGTAACGTTGAGCCGTTAAATTTCCACGAATCACAATAAGATCTGTTTTGCCATTTTCATGGATTCCAGCCCACACCATGACACTGCTGATGTTGGCTGCATCATACCATTCTCCGAAACGTTGCCAAACCCGTTGCCTACCATCCGCCACATCCACACAAAACCTCGACTCATTACTGAACAAAACGTGGCTCCATTGTTGAGCACGCCATCGCTGATGAGTTCCTGCTCATGCAAACCGATTCTCGATGTGATGCTCTGTAAGCGGAACAGCAACAAGTGTACGACAGGCATGCAGTCCAGCATCATGGAGTCTGTTTCGCACAGTTTGTGCATGCACTGTAGTGCCGGTAGCGGTGTGTAAATTATGGGACAGCCGCGGCGCAGTCTCAAACCTGTGACGTCGTGATGACATCACTAAGTAGCGGTCTTCTCGTGGTGTTGTTGCTCTAAGCTGGTACCCGACTCCAATTGCTCATAATCACAATAGTGGAGCCGGTAAGGGCTACAGAGTCCACAGCGCTGATTGGCTAATGCTGATAATCCGCACACACGTAAGACCGAATATTTCTATTGGTTGTCAATTTTTAGCCCGGGGAAACCCAAAAACAAATGAGTGGAATGTAAAATACCCTTTCACATTTTAATCAGTTGATTATGAATACGACAATACATCGCGTAAAACGTCAATTATTCAGTGTTTAGTCCATCTTTTGAAATGCAAACAAACATTGTTTGGCATAATTTTGTACTAATCAGTAGCGCATTGTCAGATTCAAGCTGCTGAAATGCATTTCTGTAAACATGTTCTAAGATGCCAGGAAATGTCAACCTCCTGCTGTTGGACGTACAATACGGCTCAGAAATAACTTATGATGTTTACAAAACAAGATAAAATGTACATTTGAATATTTTGGACTTAATTTGATTGGAAGCCAGTGCTGCCGTAGGTCGAAAATATTCAACGAAACTAGATAACATTTTTCTGTCTTGGAAATATATTAACCTATTTATGAACTGGACTGTAGGGCTACTGTATTGTAGGCTGTTGTTATTCGGGGGGGGGGGGATATCAGTCTTCCACTGCTGTAGGTTGTTGAGTTTTTTTCATCTGTGCACTTACCTAGCTTGTCAAGTGCCCACCACCACATAGCCTTAGGTGGATGGCTGTTTTGAACTTAAATTATTTATCTATATGAAAATAAAGAATCTTGAATCTAGTTAAATCACAATATTCAATATAATATTTCTTTCATCCAGAATAATTTGTTTAGCCTGATATTCAGAGTTCAGAGTTAATCCTTTAACCATCATAGCCCAGAAATGACAACTTCTTCATGATATACAGTAATGAATTTTATATTGAGTATTTTGAAATTAATTTGACTGAGCTGCTGCTGCCATAGAGTAAAAATATTCAACAGGTTTCCTGTATAGTTGGCTTGAAATTGAGACATTGAGGGTTAAACTGGTACTACTATCTATCAGCCCAAAATGTCTATGTACCTTGTGCAACCAACAACCTCGTATTACCATGAGGAATATGTTGTATGGTTTTTGGGTTTTGAAAGAGTTAACCCTTACCACTCTGGTGTCAAAATTTTAAATTTCAAATTAAATTAAAAGATGAACTGGTTTTCATTTTTCAACAAATTTGGTGGGAGATGGTGCTATCATAGACAGCAAAATCTTCTAACAAAATTGTTGAAGAATATACACCAGTTTCTTTAATACTGACAGAGTAAAAGATAGAATAGTGACATCAGTGTGCTAAGGGTTAATGACTTGAATATAACCTGTTAATCACCGAACCGGCCAAAGTAGCTTCTGCAGTGATCTTGAGAAATAGCTCTGTACACCAAGACTATTTTTGAAAGTTTAACACTGGAGTGGCTGGTGCGACAGCAGAATCAGACATTACAGTGGTAAGCTTGAAAAAAATAGTCTCCTCTTGACCTGTAAATGAACAAACAAGCGCGTTTTTATTATTCCAGCATTTTTTCAAAAAGTGGGGGGGGGGGGGAATAGAAAATCTGCTGTCCAAGAAGTAAATCACAACTTAATTCACTGGAATGAATAATTTTATATAAGATTTCATTGATCAGCTGGAAAGTCAGGAAATCTGAGCAATCTATTTCATGCTGTACCCTATACTCAATGAGAAATTGCTGTCACACAAAACAATAATGACTTCGGTGACATGGTCATGTTTGACATTTAGTAATGCATCCCTCTGAGGTGAGAACTCTTATCTGAAAAAAATATATCAAATTAATAAAACCAGTGAAAACAATATCCAATTTCACTCTGTATGACAATGACAGTGTACGCGCATGATATTTCAATCGGCAAACTATTTCAAAAACAGTTTCACTGAAACCTGCTGTTCCATAGAGAGGGGCAAACAGCTGTCAATCAGGTTATTTTCAAGATATTCTACAATCTTCATATCATCTCTCTTAAAAACAAATTTATTTGTAATTAGAGTGAGCAAGACCAAAAACTCCTTGTTTCTTTATTAATTCAGTCAGATTATTTGATTTAAGGATATAGCTGCTCAAGCCACAAGACCTAAATCACTTTCAGACAAATTAATTTCAAAATATTTAGTTTTCTGCAGATCTCAGTTCTAGCTCATTTGGTCTGAAAAACCTGAGCGGCCAAATGAGCTTATTCCATAGCAATATATTTGGTCTAAATAGCTCAATAAATAAAACAAAATGCAATGATTGTTTGCAGGTCATTAAATTTTTTGAAAAACCTTTACCATTCTACCAGTAGCAAATTTTGAGTTTGGAAGAGAGGCCCTTGCCTATTTGGATCACTAAGTCACACCATCATCCACTTCATGCAGAGCTTACTGGCTGAATGTGTTATTACTGGTGACCATTCAAATTTAAGAAAATTTACCGTTTACATATATTCTTAAGAAACTAGGCCAGATTGATCTACTGGTAGATGTTTTTCCCAGATATATGTGTGTGAAAAGTCAGCTAAGCTAAAGCAAACTCGACAATATCAGCCAATCACATTTGAGCTTTTTTTACTTGTAGTTGATGGTCTTGACAGTGAAAACAGTGATGTATAGATTTTGATCTTTGAGCCAGCGTCCATCATCAATTCTTTTGTTTTGCATGGAAATTCTTTTTTTTCATTTCTGACCTAAATGGTCATGTTTTTGTCAAAACTTTCATATTTGGAACTTAGATACCCATGCTTTGTACAGAAATGTTTTAATTTTCAGTCAAAATGGTCATATTTCTGCATTTGTACCAAGATTTCTATGTTTCTGAATAAAAATTATGCATTTCAGCCCAAAATCTTCATATTTCCTATCAAAATTATTACTGTTAATGGTTAAGATTGGTTATGAAATTTGTCATTTTACTTAGTGAATGTTCATTTGCTGGCCAAGAAGACATTAAAAAAAATGTTAACACTGGAATGACTAACAAAGGCATTACAGTGATAAATTCTTGAAAATATTCCCAATACCACTGCAAAGGCTGGTTTTTGCCGGCTTAATTATCATTAAAGAGTTAGACATGGCTCTCTTAGTTGATAAATTTTCAGTGAGCATGGCAATAATATAGGTTTTGGGCCTGTTGAATAGGAACTTGACATTATTGTTCAGTGGCCATCAATTCATATCCAAGTTTTGCCATTTTGGGCCTAAATTCTTAAATTTTTTTACCCAAACTATTCATGTTTCCTGTTAAAATGTTCATATTTGGAACATAGATATCAATTCTTCATACAGAAATGTGTGTATGTTCAGCCTAAACTGTCTTACTTTTGCATTTTGCACCCATATGTTTTGTTTCTAAACAAAGCAGTTGCTTTTTAGTCCAAATTTTCTTGTTTCCTGTCAAAGACTGCATGTTTCTGACCAGAATCTTCACATTTCCAGCTTAAATTTTCAGTTACTGGTCATTTGAAATTTTTTTTAGCATTTTGAACCCAGATATTCTTAATAACTGTGAAAATCTATGTATTTCTTGGTAAACACTTGCTTATAATCTCAAATTCACAGGTTTCAGTACCAAATTTTTGCATTTTCACACATATTCTTTCATTTTAGGTCCAAATTTTCTAATTTGTTGTTAAATTTTAAACACTGGCTGATATTTTACTAAATGGTCCATTACAGATTTAACATTTTGAGCCCAGATACACATATTAACTGTCAAAATTTATATATTTCTCTAAACTTACGCTTTTAACACAAAATTTACAAATTTCAGCCAGAAATGTTTGCATTTCAAACACCAATTTCTGCATATAAGTACAAATTTCCATGATTCCAGCCATATTCTGTGTTTGAAACCCAATTTTAAATGTTTCTTGTACAAATACTGATATCCTAGGTGAGTGATACAGGCCCACCATACCCATTGTGCCTCTTGGTTCCAGTCTACTTTGACCTCTGGCGGTCTGGGTATCATGTCTCAAGATCACAGAGACCACTTAAATTCTGGTCTGTGTAGTATTAAACCATATAATATATTTTGGATATATAAACATACATAACCAAAATATTAAGTTGGTTACCCCAAATAAATTATAATTTATGTGTGGCCTGAAATTAATCTGATTTAAACCAAAATGCCCTTGTTTCAGGCTGAAACCTTTTATATTTCTGACTTAAATTTTCATAATACTTGCCTGGATTTTGTAAAATCTTCACATTTCCATTTAAATCTTTGGTATTTCAAAACCAGATTCTCATTTAACTGTCAAAATGTTTACATTTCTGTGTAACTTTGCTATTAATCACAAATTTGCACATTTCAGGTCCAAATATTTGTATTTTCAAACTAAATTTCTAGATCTTATGACTTACATGTAAATGTTGGCATAATTAACAACAACTTTAATTTCAACAATAACCTTTCACATATTGCACTAGCTACTGATTATAGGTATTTGATAAAGTAAGCAGTAAATGTATGCCCTTTTTATATATTTAGATTTGCTACTTGTGAAAAACAAGTGATCCAAATGGATCAATTACCATTATTAAATGAGTTATCTGTTACTGATCCAAAGGCCTACATGATCACAGGATCAGTGGTGCATGTGTAGATTATAGTTATTTACCTGGAGCGAATTAACATCAATAATGGTTTTAATGGTTGGTCAATGGTGAAAATCAGATATATCATTATTATATGGATTATGGCAATGAAGCTGATTTTTAAAAAGAAATTGGCATCCATCATTCCATGGTGCCTTATATATACTTTGGCTGGGGTGGGAGGGGGCAGAGCTCTGGGGTGCCCCTCGATCATTATTCAAATTATATTAACCAATTGGTGCAGAAATGTGACCATATGATACAAGCAACCTGTCAGATATATTGACACAAATAATATTATTGTAAGATACTGAGCCAGCCTCCACAATTCCAGTAATTTTAATTTCAAAATATTCAACATAATGTGTTGGAATCATGATACAGAAAGTGATCAATGAATCAAATTTTCAAATCTTCGCAGGAAACACCCATGCATGATGCTGGAACTATTTTCAATTGCCTCCACCAATCCCACCCACCACCTTCAGTGGTAGATAATTTTCAAGGAAGTACTAGGATACTTTATTCAATTTATACAAATATTTCCGTAAAATAAACTAGAAGAGTCACATAAGAAGTAAATATGTGCCCCAAGCCTTCTACTAAGCGATGAACGAAAACTGGAAACAAAATTTGGAAATTCGCCTAATATCCTTCAAGAAAATAATCTAGATTAATAGCGAGACTTTTTAAATTTTGGACAATAGTCTTTAGTGAAAAATTCCATTTTAGTTATGTAGTGTAACGAACTGTGTAATATAAGACTACTAATACCCGAAGCATTGTAGTTGTACAAGGGTTAAATAGCTGTCATTTCGCTTGGAAGCGTCTGCTGTCTTATGGATTTCCCCTATCTGTGTAATGACGTCATGTACGTAAATCGCGTACAAAGATGGCAGCCCATACCGGCCCTCATAACCTGAGCCAGAGAATCGCCAGCGAGGGAATGAGGAGTCGGGTACCAGCCTATCATAGCTTGAGCCAGAGAATCGCCAGCGAGTGAATGAGGTGTCGGGTACCAGCCTATTGTTGCTCTCGGTCTGCCAGATCGTGGTCGGTCATTAACATGTCCAGTTTCCTGCTCACCTTGGCGGTGACGGGAAATGGTTGAGGCGTGAACATTAAAAAGTCGAGCAACAGCGCGAACGCTCTGCCCAGCAGCGAGTCTTTCCATTGCTTCATGGCGCTGATTTTCGGGTAGCCCTGGGCGGTAGGGTAAACTTTTAAGCGTTTTCTGTTAACGTTCGTTATCTGCGTTTGCAATATGGTGAATTTTTGCCTTCGCTACCCGCCAATGTGGGCCAGTGCATGAAAAATGCATTTTCACATGCAGTAAGCGTGTGGCCGAGAAATGCAAGAAATGATTTGCATTTCTTCATGATCAGCGAGACATAACATTGATGAAACATGCCTGCAAATTTGGTTATAAATGGACGGATAGTTTTAATACAACAAACCACACTTCACTGTTGCTAAACTTTTTTGGCTCAGTATATATTCTCCTTTACTAAAAGAACAAAATGCTAATTACATTTTTTAAACCGGCCCAGCCAAAGCTGAGATAAGCACATAGCAACCATCTTGACAACCAATCGTTTTCAGCTATCAAGCTAAAGTTGTGACGTCACCCCGAGAAGTGGTCATCAATTCCTGTCAGATTACTATTCGAAATAATACCATGGGGAACATAGGCGCATACTACTGCGTGTATTAGGCACATACGCACCTATTTTTTACACATCGGTGTTGTACGGCAATTTATTGTTCACACATGGACACTATATATTGTTCAGGTTGCACAAAGATTTAGTAATAGCGCAAAAGTGGATGATCTTTTTGTCGATTAAATCACTGACCTGTATGGTGACTAACATCATAATGCTAACATACGGCAGTTGGTGGTGACAGTAACAGCGGGTTACGGAACTAAGGTCAGCTAAATCTTGCCTATGTAAATGTATGAACTCTATCTAAACCTACTGTGAAAAATTAACTGTCAATTGCGTGAAAACTTGGATACACAAACTTGGTACTACAAAATCATGTGAAATCTGGTACTCACTAAGATCTAACCATGAAATGCAATCTTATCATACTGTTCACTGTTCTGATATGCCAAAATCTCTGCAAAGCAAACCACTGTCATTGTAGACAGAACATCAAATCATACAAGCATGTGCTTGAACCGTTCTCACCCAAGACAATACAAAAACTGCTCCCGGATGACTGGACATACATCCAATACCACCTCTATTCTAGTATCTTAAAAACACGTGCAATAATGAACCAGAGATCCAAAACGGAGATTCGCATTGCATGTCTAATAATGATTCTACTGTCAAATAACATAGAACTCAACCCAGGGCCATCAGAATCTGATCACTCTACTATTTACTCTGCGGTACCTGCGAAGATCCAGTGACATGGGACCACAAAGCTATAACATGTGACACCTGTGATCAGTGGTTCCACACTAACTGCCAGGATGTACATAGCCAAACATATGAAGAACTAAACCTCAACAGCAAATTAGGCTAGAACTGCATTGTATGTGGAAACCCAAACTATAGCACAACCTGCTTTGGCCTTTCCTACTCACTGGAGAATACATATCAGCCCAGAAACCCAGATGTTAGTGACTTGAGTCTAAGCAATCAAAGCCCATGCAGTGATCACCCAAATCAAACCTGTTCATTCCCCCCCCCCCCCACCCCACACCCCCTGACCGATCAAAGCATAAACTGTAAATCTGTGAAAAACAAACGCCCACAGATTGAAAACGTTATTGACAGCATCAAGCCAGACATAATTGTATTAACAGAGACGTGGCTAGACCCAGCTATTAAAGACACAGAATGTGTACCATCACACTACAACCTTTATCGAAATGACCAGCAAGGACAAGTAGATGGAGGTGTCCTAATTGCCATAAAAATATACACACATGCTCAGAGATACCTGAACTGAAGACTGAGTGTGAAATAGTCTGGGTAAAGATCGATCTAATTGGCTATAGAAGCCTATACATCTGCTCCTCCTACAATCCCAAAACATCAAATAAAGCCTAGACAACTTCGAAACATCAATAACTTGTGCATGTAAAGCAGAAAATGCATTCATCCTAGCTGCAGGCGACTTCAACCTTCCTGACTGGGACTGGAAGCAACTGTGCCTAAAACCTAAATCCAGCTTCGCTGAACAACACTGTCAATTTAGTAGCATCCTTGACGACAATTATAATGGTCTGACTCAAATGATAATGGAGCCCACTCGTGAGGGAAATACACTAGATATAGTCATCACAAATTGTCCATCCAGAATAAATAGAGTAGAGGTTATACCAGGAATATCTGATCACGAAGCAGTCTATGTCGAAATTAACATCCAACCAATCATCAACAAACAAAAACAATGAAAGATCCCGCTGTACAAAAAAGCAAAATGGGACTCAACAAAGAAGACATCAGAAATCTTGAGGAGAAAATTTCCCTAGAAGACCAGAGTGGAAAAGATGTCAACGGCCTGTGGACCACTTTTAAAAAAGGCCTAAATGAATCAATTGCCAGACATATTCCACATAAAGCATCAAAACCAAAGAACAACTGCCCCTGGATAACACCAAAACTTAAATCACTCATGAAGTGCAGAGACCGCCTGTATAAGAAGAAAGAAAAAGTCTGGTAATGCTAAGCATGGGTACCAAACTGCTCAAGCAGCAAGTGCAGAGTGGCACCCGACTAGCTTACTGGTCCTACATTGAAAATATCACCACACCAGAGCCAAACAGTCCAACTGATCACCCCACCACCAAGACGTTCTGGTCATTTATAAAACATCGTAAGTCAGAATGGAGGCATCGCACCACTAAAACAACATGGGAAACTAGAGTCAGAAGCCTGCAAGAAAGCCAACATCCTGAACCAGCAGTTCGAGTCTGCATTGCAGTACTTACAACGTAAGCAGAAATGAATTCCAGGAACAGTACTTTATGCCTGACCACCATTACTCCCCTGCCAACGACATAAACATCACACAGGCAGGGGTAGAAAAACTGTTGTCGAAACTGAACACTCACAAAGCCGCTGGCCCTGACAACATCAATCCAAAAGTATTGAAAGAACTGGCACCTGAAACCCCACCAATCTTAACAATGATCTTCAGGAAGTCCCTATCTACATCAGTAATACCAACTGACTGGAAGAATGCAAACGTTGCCCCAGGCTTCAAGAAAGGACAAAAGTATGATCCATCTAACTATCGTCCCATCTCACTTACTTGTATCTGCTGCAAGGTAATGGAACACATAATCACAAGCCATATCATGAAACATGCTGAAAAATATGACATCTTATATCATCTTCAGCACAGTTTCCGCAGCAAGCGCTCCTGTGAGACCCAGCTACTCGAATTTGTTGACAATATCAGTAAGGAAATTAACAAAGGCAACCAAACGGACATACTCATAATAGACTTCTCAAAAGCCTTCGATAAAGTTTGTCATGGTCTCCTAATACATAAACTCGGATATTACGGCATTAGGGGGAAAAAGAAATGCCTGGATTGAAGCCTTTCTATCCGACCGCAGTCAGACTGTCCTTGTTGATGGAGAAAGATCTACCCCGGCAAAAGTTCAATCTGGAGTACCACAGGGCTCAATACTGGGACCAACCCTCTTTCCTTACTACATAAATGACATCCACCAAGGCATTACATCAAAGGTTAGACTTTTTGCTGATGATGCCTTCATCTATCCTACAGTAAAAAATACGAAACAGACTGCCAAACATTGCAGGAAGAGCTGGACAAGCTAGCCGCTTGGGAAGAAAAGTGGAAGATGGAGTTTCACTCCGCAAAATGCAACGTCCTGCCCATCTCCAGAAAAAGGACCACCATACGACATGAATACCAACTCCACGACGCGATCCTAAAACCCATTACATCAGCAAAATACCTGGGGTTAACCATCTCCAACAATCTAGACTGGAAGCCACACATATCAACGATCTGCAACAAGGCAAATAAGACCATTGGCTTCCTCCGCAGAAACCTCAGAATCCCATCTAAAAGGATCAAGGCCCAAGGGTACAAATCATTCGTACGACCAAGCCTTGAATACGTAAGTACTGTCTGGGACCCATATGAGCAAAGTGATATCAACCAAATTGAGAAAGTCCAACGGCGAGCTGCCCGATTCGTAAACCATCGATATCGAAATACATCCAGCGTAGGCGAAATGCTCAACACACTAGAATGGCAAAGTCTACAAGCTCGCCGGAAAGCAGCCCGTCTCATCATGTTCTATAAAATTAACAACAACCTAGTAGAAGTAAACATGGAAAACTACCTAGTGAAATCACTCCGTCACACAAGACACACTCACTGTATGGCATATCAAATCCCACATACCAGAACAGCATATCGACAAGCAACCTTCTTCCCAAGAACAGCCGTTGACTGGAATGCTCTGCCAGAAGAGACGGTCACCAGCGTGTCACTAGATGCCTTCAACGCCCTAGTGACCAGAGACTAGCGTAGAAGCTCTGTTTTTAATCTGCACCTGTACATACTTTTTGGCACCCTGTTTTTAAACTTGACTAGATGACAAGTTGAAGGCGGCCAGTAATTGGAAGAAGAAGAACGATTTTACGCAGGCTATATATATGTGGGTAGGATCATCATCACGATAGTTTACCGTAAAGAGGAAGAAATTTGTATGTTTAAAGAAATGTCATTGTTTCTGTCACATTCAGACCTGTTTATAGTGAGATAATTTTCGTGATGACAGAACACTACCTATAACGCTCGTAGCTCATTAGAAGTACGACGAAACGGAGAAAGATTTAGAAGACTGATGTATAGTGACACCAGTTTTCGTTCGCAAGTTAGATTCACCTAGAACACGGATTATTGACTGACCATGGAAATAGAAACCACACTCCTCACTGGACTTTCCTCTCCCAGTATTAGAGACGCCGCCATCTACATCAGATAAGGACCCACTACCCACAATCACTGTTGAAAATGAAACCAAAACCTATGTGCTAAATAAGGTGAGGGCCCTTAAAAAGAAAATTTTAAGCTGGAACCAATACAACACAACAATATCCATGAAAAATCTTGGTTAAACTGTTATATTAAATATGGGTACAAAACACTTTGAAATAATAGGACGAATTTTAACACACAGATACTGGGATGAGACTCAAGACATCAGATCGTTAGACATCAAATGGACTGAGGTGACCGATAAGACAGATGTAATTGTGGAGGACAAAATTCAGATTATGAGGCCTGTTAATTGTGAGAAAATTCTGACTGTTCATATATATAGAACCAGTAATACTGTCATGGCTCAAGGGCGGCAATCTGATGTTGGCTGGTGGATGGATTATGAATTGGTAACTTAATTGAATGGTCTACACACATTATATAATCTAGATATCGATGTAAGGGATACATTCCCGACTGAAGTATTTAATGATACCACATCATTGGATAGTGCGTACAATTTTCTCAACTACATATCCGAGTCACCACACTCTTCTTGCATAATAGACTCGCTGCAAGCAAACACTGTGCAACCTGATAATTCGCCTAACCCTCTTACCAAGGCAAGAAAACCAATGATTGTTCGCCAAAGGATCCATGTCTATTTTTACGACAGGAGGGTACATTACCAAGACAATCGATAGTGATCATAGTAGTGAACCATTACTAACTGACAATCCAAGCAATGGATGTATAGCAGATAAAGTCCTTGATCAGTCACAGAATGAACAATCTCTAGTACTACAACAGGTACCGAAGGTATTCCGAATGTCCACACTTCAAATATGTTTTCACCCCTTTCTGACTCCTTGGAGGTACCTCGTATTACAAGTCTTCCATGTGGAAAAGTTGATGTTCAAAGTTATGCTACAGCGTCAGATCCAGAAACTACGGGAAATCATCGATTTGCACAACCGACACTGATAGCACAGAGTACTCAAAGTATTCCAGTCCATATCAGCTCATATTATTCTCAGCCACTTCATCCCAGGGACTCAGCTGATTTTAATGGAGATGCTAATAGACTGATAATAGGCGATTCCACAATTAGAGGTATACATGCAGATAAAATGAAGATTTCTAGCTCAGATGTAGTTCAGGTGATATGTCAAAGCGGGCAAACAATTCTGGGCCTTATTCAATGGCTCGAAGGTCAATCTGACAGTATAACACTGCAGCATGTGACCATCCATGTCGGTATTAATGACTGCAAAAATTTTAACCATATTTCTAATAGCATACTACAGAATCTCATTGAATGTTTACAGTGAAAATTTCCTAATGCGTTCATATGTTTGTCGTCACCTATACCGAGTCGAGGCAACCAACAAATAAATGAATGTGTGTCTAACTTGGGAATGCAGCTGCAGGGTATCTGTCAACGGAAGAATCTCACGTTTATAGATAACTATTGTAGCTTTATTGCCCAAAGTGGCGTTCCACGGAAAATATGTTATGATGATCTACTTCACTCCAGTACAATTGGTAGCAGCATTTTAGCTAAGAAATTAAATATCCTGCGCGAACCATGACAAATCAAGCAGTTAACACATTCTCAGAATTTCCACGTCCAGTGCAACATACAGTACAACCAAAACATCATACCATTAAATAGACGGACAGCACTATGATGAAACAGGTAGTTAATCCACAGTACACAAACATTGATAGTAGAAATGAGCTCATAAAACCTGTTTCGCCTCCACGCATTATACCACCAATTCATCAGACATCGCATAGTCAAAATAATGGTACATCAGTTATGGATAATTTGAAGCAGTCTGATTCATACAGTTAAGTGTCTTGAGTCAATGAGTCAACCAAGCTTAAACAATAGTGTGTATAACTCATACTATTCATTGCTGAGTCAGCCAATAATAAATAATCATAAAGGATTAACCACATGTGTGCACACACGCACGCACGCACGCACGCACGCACGCACGCACGCACGCACGCACGCACGCACGCACGCACGCACACACAGGCATGCACGAACACACGCACGCACACACACACACACACACACACACACACACACACACACACACACACACACACACACACACACACACACACACACACACACACACACACACACACACACACACACACGCGCGCGCACGCACACATGCCTAAATAATAGGCTCAATCCAGTCGTCACCAACACCAATACCAATTTCACCAATGATAAATATTCATAAATGATTAAACCCATGCACGCGTGCATGCTCACATGCACACACACACGTACGCACGCACGCACGCACATCCACGCACATACACACGCACGCACGCACACACACTTGCACCCACGCATACACACATTAGGTGATATCTGGTTGCGAATTGTCTTGTTTACATGTTGATAATGTGTGATTATATTAAATACTCTTGTTGGAATCGTTTTGGATTGCACAGTAAGTTAGATGATAAAGCCTTCGTTGAAGCGCTTTCGGGAGTTGACCTATTAACTATAACAGAATCCTGGCATGACAGAAGAACCAAAGATAGTCTTGGTCTTGCTGGATATCGATATTATGAACTCTGTAGGCCTCCAGGTGAGGTGAGGGGGGGGGGGGGGAATTGTGCTTTATTACAAAGATGACTTACATAAGTATATTACACCAGTTAGGAACTCGAATCCATATGTGCTATGGGTGAGGGTTTGTGGGTCCTTAATTCACCTCAACAAAGATGTGATAGTTGGTTCTGTGTACATACCACCAGTTAACTCCCCGATTTGGTCCAAGCCAGGTGTGTCAGACCCATTTGGTTTGATTGAACAAGATCTGTGTTCTTTTGATACAGACTATATTTTGTTAGGTGGTCACTTCAGTGCAAGAACTGGCCAATTGCATGCCTATATAGCTAACGATAATGATTTACATTTACCTTTACGAAGTTCATATACAATTGATAGTGTCAGAAATAAATACAATAGGGATTCGCATGTCTCAGCATTTGGTCGTAAACTCATTGACCAAAATACGGATTACCAATGGCCGTCTGGTGGGCGATCTGTTCGGTGAGTATATCTGCTATAAATATAATGGATGTAGTACGGTGGATTACATCTTAGCATCTGATCCTTTGTTTTCATATATGAATTATGTACATATAAATGACCTGACACACTTGCCCGATCACTGTCAATTGATTAGCGAATTACAGGTACCAATCAGACCAAAATCTAGAAATAATCCACCATTCTAACCTATTAGACACAAACTCAAGTGGAAGAGCGACAGTGCAATGACATCATTGAACTCACCCAGAATACAACACCATTTAAATCAGTTCATAATGACCTCTTTTACTGATAGTGAATTTGATGTGGATAAAGGGACACAGGCTCGAATTAACTGTGATCATCCAATCTGTAGCTCAATCCAGTCGTCACATTTCAAAGTGTAAAACAAAATCAAAAATTAAAAAACGAAAGTGGTTTGATCAGGATTGTAAGGAGTACAAGAAAACAATGGATAGATTTTACAAACTCATGAAAACAAATTCCAACTATACTACTTATGCAAAAAAATACTTTCACGCCAAGAAGCTAGTCAAGCATAAATCTAAATCATTTTTCAATAATATTCTCAATAAACTTGGCTCCATGCAGGAGGATAACCTTCTGCAGACTGGCAGCTGATTAAGACATTGTGGGGAAACAGTGACCAGTTACCTCCTGTGGTCTATCGCCCAAGTTTCGTGGCAGGAGAGGTGTTAGGCAGGGTTGCCCTGTTTCCCCAACCCTATTTAACCTGTTCATTGATGACATTAAAGACTACTTTCCTGATAATAGAATTAGAAACAATACAACTTAATCATTTGCTGTTTGCTGACGATTTGGTTCTTGTATCACATACAGCTTCTGGACTTCAAAATAATCTGGACTTGCTACAGTTCTCAGTAATCAATAAATTACCTATAAATATAGAGAAAATAATGACCATGATGATTAGTAAGGGTAATTTAAAAACTCCAATTCCATCATTCCGCCTAGGAACAACAGCTCTTGCTAACACTATAGTGAGTACACCTATCTAGGGAGTACGATTAATAACCGAGGAACATCTATAAGTGTATATCTCTACACTTAAGCAACTACAAAACAAAGGTCTAAAGTGTCTTACTCATTTATATCCATCAATATTAAAACAGAGTCCTCATATTAAGGTAAGTCTCAAATTATTTCACTGCCTTATCAAGCCTGTATTATTATATTGTTGTGAGGTCTGGGGTCCTTCAGTAAAGTACATCGATGAATATGATAAACTCTCTGTTGATTCGATACAGCTGAAATTTTGTAAGTGCATTTTAGGTGTCAATAAAAGAGCATCCAACTGGGCTGTTAGGTCAGAGGTTGGAGAGTACCCTTTAGTAAAAGATATTACTTTAGCCATAACTAAGTACCACCAGAGACTGGCCCGTACTAAACCATCCAGGCTGATTTCGGATGCATTCAGTGCATGTCAGAACATTCCTTACACTAGTAAAATGTCCTGGCTGGCTGACTTTAGAAATATATGCCATGGACTAGGAATCTGGGACACCATTTCATCAATTAGCTCGCCATTACATTCTAAATTGTTAGCAACAGAAGAGAAGGTTAAAGACAAGCTGCATAATAGTTTTATTCAGACAATTGAAAATGATAATGTGAAGAATGGATCAGGCAATAAACTACGAATATATAGGAAAGTTAAAAACTCAATAAACGTGGAGGAATATCTTATCCATACAAGAAACCTCAAGACAAGGAAGTTCTTTTGTAGACGCCACATAAGTAATCATGATCTGATGATAGAGAAAGGTTGCCACTGGTGTTTATCTCTTGAGGATAGAAAATGTCCATTCTGTCCAAATGAGATTGAGGATGAATACCATTTTCTAATGACCTGCTCAAAATATAGTCAAGAAAGAACAACATTATTTTACAAGGTTCAAGTTGCGTATGACCAATTTCGATTCTTAGATGATGATGCCAAATTCTTATTTCTCCTTAAAAATATAATGTCCCCACCATATGCAACATGATATGCAACAATTTATTTGGCTTTCACTCTAAGCGTTCCACAATACCACCATAGAATTTCAGATTTTACAGGACTTTCTGTGCCTGACAGTGATCTCGCAGTTGAGCAGATTTCTATGGTAACTAATATCTGATCGATTGGGATTGAGGTTGCAATGGAGATTTGCTCGTGTGAGCGATTCTGGGCTGTGAGGTTTTGTGAAACCCACCCAATGGTGATCAGTCTTTTTTGCTTATTGCACGGGGCTTTCATTTTTTTGGCAGTGTCAATGTAGTGGAGGTGTACGTGCTACTATATAGATATTCCCAGTGTGTATTTGTGTGGTGGTATGTGTATTTCTGAAATTGTGTCGGCTCTGTTGAGCGGATTCAAGGGCCTGTGTTTATTGTCATCTAGTCATGTATATAAATTTTCATCTAGTCATAGATATAGGTGTACCTCTTTTGATACCATAGTTAATAAAAAAATATTATGCGTGTATTATTTCTTTGATGTTGCTTTATGTGTACACTGCCTGTCATTGATGGTGTTTGGTACAATACATCTTATCTTATCATGTACACAAACGCATAATTGGGTGATTCTTCAACTAGGGGACAAATTCGACTTTGGTACTAATCAAAACTTTCTTGTTGAATATTCATAAATTTTGTTTGGTATGTTGAAGGGGGGGGGGGGTTGTCTCGACGTACTGGAACCATATCAAGCAGTGCAAGCTTTTGGTCATGGATGAACTTATCTCATTATAAGTTAAGGGGGTGACATGAAGAACGTCAACTCCGTTACCAATTAATATGCTGTCATAACCATTTCTATAAAACCTCAAGAAACAAACAAACACAATTCTGAAGTAAGGTAATAGATGAACTAACTTAACAGTAATAACTAACATTGATACTCATTCTCCCTGGTTTAAACATAATACTATCATGTCACCTCCGTTACCATTTCATACAGATTGTGTTAAAAGCTTATCTATCCTGGCCTCTAGTTCTATCGCATGTGACAATACTGTTTATCTATATCACAAAATTAATAGCTGATTCACTGTACCTTTAACCTTGATATGATATGAAGATATATGTGGACAAATAAGTTATCATTATTAGTAGAAAAAGGTAATGGAGTTGACATGATATTAACTTGCAAGGTATATAACAAAAGATGACTAGTTGAAACTCTATTTTACCCATGCGTTTTGATCAATACACATTTGCCTTTTAGTAATGTGTACTGGGCCTGAAATAAATGATAATATATTGTCAAATGTATACCACAGTTTGTCCTCACTGCTTGGGTTAACGAATTTATTGTTTCCCACACAGTGAAGTACCTTAACTTCAATAGAATCAGCATCATGGTCAACAATTTTTTCAGCATATGCTTGCCCATCATAGTTGACAACACACCACAATCCTACAACATCATTGTTTTTCAATTGGTCATTCATGTTAGAGTTTGAACTGGTAATATTAGCAATTTTGTCTGTCATTCCTGTCAAATCGATGGGTTCTATTGTGATGTCTGTATCGTTGGTCTGATTGGGAAGCGTCACTATTGTCTCTTTGTAACATGTCCAAATTGTTGGCCAGGTGCAAAAAAACCTCAGATGTTTTATGAGTATGCGACGTTTGGTTTGTGTATAAATTTGATGAGCTTTCATTATACCTGGGACAGGTGATATTTTACTGGGTATTTGGATATCCATTTTCAAGATTGATGTCTCAGGGATGTAAAATAGCTTTACACTAGATGGTAGTTTACATAATGCATTAAATAATGTTTGTGCGTCTGGTAGATCATGACCTTTAGCTACAAGATCATCTGCACGATGTTTCATAGCTCCAACCAATGCCGTCTGTAGCTCCTTTGCCGTGATTGGACTCAAAGTAGTTCCAGGTACTGGCTTCAAACCCACGTTGAGACAGATGTGTCGAAAATAGTTACAAATTTGTTCAGTTTCTATATTGCGTGGTTGGTCCATCTGAATAGAAATGGATAGTCTCAATCCCATCTTCCTTTAATAGATCTAGTATTGGTTCCAGGTGAGTCCAAATAGCTGCTGGGTCATGTCGTTTTGAATCAGATAGAGCAAAATGAGGTTACCCCCTTAGCTGTATAGATGACACCTGTGTGTAATGTTGCCAGTTTGTGTGAACTACCAAAGTGAACAGACAGGATCTCTGAAGGTATGAAAGTATGCAGGGAATGGATGCTTGACGAGGCTTGTCAAAGCAGATTTGTATATGTATTCTGTCAAAAGGCATCATTTGCATACTGGTCTTGACCGGTTGAGTCCAACCATCTTTTGAGTGTGGGCAGGAGAGTGTTAACCAATCAAAGTAGTTCAGATTTTGGAAATCAGCAGGGAAGCCCTCTGAAGCGTCATTAGACCGACGTCGTGCACGAATCCACTTTTATTGTATATAAGGATGTGCATGATGTCCAAATCTTTAATCTTCCGATTGCGCTCTTCCTGAGAAGTCACATCTATCTTGATAGCAGTTTACCATCAGCAGTTGAAGTTCATCATTAGAATCTTTGTTAGCAATTAGTTTGGAAATAGTTTAATCAAAATATTATAAGTCAAAAGTATTGTTAGATTTACATAGCCTGCAATACGGCTTTACTTTGTACTACAATTTAATAACAGTATAATTCAATTATTATTTAAACTTTGCAACGGTAGTTAGTGTTCTTATTTGAAGAAGATTTTCCAGAGAAAGGAAGACCACCTTTCCCGAGCTCTAATAGAATCGACTCCAGTATTCAAGTAAGGAAATAGAATCCACACATTTTTCAACCTGGCCTGAAAGGCCAAGTAACCTTATGCCGCCACAGCATAAGCTTACTTGGCCTTTCAGGCCAGTTCAGGCCAGGTGAACTAAAGCTCCAGTTCTTCCCAAGACCACAATGACCTGTGACCTTTTGACCCCGAAAGACATTGAGCTGACCGTCTGTCGGGACTAGGGGTCCATTAACGTTTGTTCAAGTGAAGTTGATACGTAAAAAACATGGCTGCCATGGGCCGATCAAAATGTGGCATGTTTAGTAGTTATGTTGGATTTTTTTATTTGATGGATTTTGAAGCCGAAATTGGTTTTATGTAGTTTTTTGGGTATTCTGATTTCAAATTTGCCATTGTCGAACCTGTCGGATAAACGATTTGGCGACCATCTTGAATCATTTTCCCACCTAAAGCTCCCATACTAAAGCAATGGGAAGTGTAAAATATCTTCTTGTCGACAACCACTGGGATGATTTCAATTATATTTGGCAGGAAACATTCTTAGGGCATAGAGATCCAAGTTTGTTCAAACAAAGCCGATCTTCTCCGAAACTCTTTGGGGAATTGATTTAAAACTCATAAAGTATCATATTGGGCAAAAGCTGAACCAAGTTTGTTCAGGGGAACTTGATTGGCCAAATGGTTCGGCGGCTATTTTGGATGACCTATTTTTGGCCAAAGTTTGGGAGATATGATTAGGGACTAAGGTCGATAAACGTGTGTTCAAAGGAAATTGATACACAAAGAACCATGGCCAATTCTCAGTTGAATACCTTGAAGAAATACGAATAAAAGTGCGGAATCCTTCTGCGACAGACGGACAGACCGATGGACAGATGGAGTGCAAACCTGGTGATATAAATCATTAGAGATTGACCGTCAAAACCTCCATTAAAAATTGACAGAAGCAGCTGAAACTCGAACTTGATCTGTAACTTCTCATAACAAAGCAATAAACCAAGTTTCAGTTATAAATGGTGAAGGCGAACGAAAAAGTCTTGAAAGTTGATATGTTTGTATTTCATAAGTCGAAAGGGGGCATAACTCCATGAAAGATTGACGAAAATGTCTGAAACTCGAACTTAATCTGTATACTAAAGCGATGTACCGATTTTCACTTAAATATAAGTGTGAAAAAAAATGCGGAAAGCTAATATGTTTTGTATTTCTTAAGTCGAAAGGGGTCATAACGCCTTCATAATTTGACGCATATGCCTGAAACTCGAACTTGGTCTGTAACTTCTCATAGCAACGCAATGAACCAATTCTCGGTTGAATTGCTTGAAGAAATGCGAAAAAAGTGTGGGAAAACAACTGACAGACAGACAGACGGAGTGTAAACCTACAGTCCCACCCCCCCCCCCCCCAGTTTTACCGCTAGGGGACTAATAAGACAGTACGACTAGGGAGATACATTAAACTTCAAGGTACATAGTCACCGGGTGAAGGCAGCTCAAAGGAGCCGATGCCAGGAAGGCCTATATTAGCAGTCTTCGACACCCAGGAATTAAAAGTGGATTTATTAATAAACATTACTAGGCTACATCAGAATGTACCCACACTAAATATCTTGAAAGTCTTCACAGCTGCATTGATCATTACAATTACAACAAGACAGTTTTGATTAATTGTAATCTTTCAAGGGAGATAACTCTGGCGAATATGGGGCGGCTTTTGGCGAAACGAAGTTATGACACTTCGTCTATCCCTAAAACATCTGCTGAACAAAAAATTGTGAGTGTAGGTTCAAAATTCTTCGAGATCTGGACTGGACAAGAAAATTTTGACGAATTTGAGCTTTTCAAGTGAGATAACTTTAGCGAATATGGGCGGATTTTGTCGAAATCATGACACCTGGTCTATCCCTAACACATGTGCTGGAAAATAAATTGTGAGCATAGTTTCAAAACTCTTCGAGATATGGCTCGGACAAGAAAATTCTGACAAATCTGAGCTTTTCAAGGGAGATAACTCTGGAAAATATGGTCGGATTTTGCCGAAATGAAATCATGACACTTCGTCTATCCCTAACACATCTGCTGAAAAAATATTTTTAGTGCAAGTTCAAAACTCTTAGAGATCTCCGGACAAAAAATCAGACAGATGGACGGATGACGAGCGCCATCATATAATACGACCCCACTTACACGGGCATATAAAAACTATATATGGAAGCAAAAAAGACCATTAAAAAGTTTGGGGGCCACCCTTGGCATGAAAAGTTGTAAAGGTTGTGGCAGCAACACCAACACAACTCTAGGAAAGAAAGTCTGACAAAAAGAAGATTCGTGTAAATAATATAAATATGTTGACAGTTTTTGAAAAGCTGAACTGTACATATACAAACGCAGATCAACTACGCAACAAACTCACAGAACTATTAGTAAGTAAGAACAAAAGCTTTATCTCATATTATTGGGATCACAGAAGTTAAGCAAAGAAACATTACATATAGATTGTAGACTGCAGAATTCAAAAATATTGAGAACGACACTTGTAGGGGATTAATTCTATACATGTACAAAGCAGTGAACGCCAAAGAAGTCATCATGGCTACTCAGTTCGAAGAAAATATATTTGTGAACGTGAAACTAAATACAAACAATAAACTCCTAATGGGAGTAATATGCAGGTCAGATAGTGGAGCAAAGGACAACAATGAAAATCTTAGGAAACTAATAAATGAAGCAGCCGGCAATGGTTTCACCCACCTACTAGTCATGGGGGATTTCAACTACCCAGAGATAAACTGGGAAACCTGGAGCTATAAATGGGACAACAAAGACACAGGAAAATTTGGAGCTCTAAAGGGGACAACATTGGCACAGAGGAACACAAATTTATTGATTGCATCCTTAGAAATTACTTATTTCAACACATAACTAAACCTACAAGATGGCGAGCAACTGATACACCCCATATGTTAGATCTAATATTAACAAACGAGGAAAATATGATCTCAGACATAGAACACCAGAGTTCACTGTGTTCTAAACTTTAACTATAATTCTATACAAAATCAGCAAAACACCAAAACTAAGTGCTATGGCAAGGCTAATTATGCAGAGGTCAGGAATGCATTAGAGAAGATTAAACGGAGCGAATGTTTAAATTGTGAAAATGATATAAATACCAACTTGGAACTACTTAATAAAATTAAGGAAATTGAAAAGCAACACGTCCCTACGAAAATCATTAAAACAATGACGAATTAGAGACATGGACTCCCAGTAGACAGAAATACTCTCGAAACGATAGAGCTAAAGAACACCCTAGCAAGAAAGGCGTTGCTGAGTAACGACCCAAAAAATACAAACAGAAGAGTGAGGAACCAAGTAAGGAAAATAACAAGGAATATCTGCAAAACATTTGAGATTGATCTATCCAATATGTCCAACTCTAACCCAAAAGCGCCCTGGCAATATATAACATCTAAGTAAAAAACAAGAGCAAGGATCGGAGACATATATGTAGATCCAGGAGACCTAACATCTAAAAAAATTAACAATGACAAGAACAAAGCAGAAATACTGGCGACCTTCTTTAGCTCTGTCTTTGTACAGGACCCAACAGGGGAAATGCTATCCATACCAGCGAACGTGGAGATGACAAATTTTGTCATTGAAACAGAGACAGTGAGGAAGACGTTAGAGAACCTAAAATTTATAAATCACCATGATTAGATGAACTACACCCTGATTTCTAAAGGAAACGGCAATAGCTATAGCTAGCCCACTAACCATGAATTTTAACCAATCTCTACAGGCAATGGTGATACCAGATGAATGGAAAAAAGCACATATCACAGCAAGAAAGGTGATCGATGCCTAGCTGGTAACTATGGACCAGTAAGCCTACCTCTGTTGCATACAAAGTTATGGACGTCTCAATCAAAACACGCATTAAAGGAGATGATGACCAGCTGCATTTGCAGAAAGACATCGGCATAAAGGCAGAATGGAGTAATACATGACCACTACAATTCCACCCAGACAAATGCAAACACAGGCAAATTTGGAAGAGCCGCAAAGGGAATACACAGTGCACGGCAAAATACTACAAAAGGCAAATATTGAAAAGGATATCGGGGTAATCATTGATTCAGATCACAGTTTTGAAGACCACATTAGCGAAAAAGTAAAGAAAGCAAACTATATATTCGCACTAATAAGTACTTAAATAAAGAAACATTTATACCCCTGCACAAAAGCCTAGTGAGGACAAACCTCGACTTCATGCAAAATGAAACATGTGGATATGATAGGAGTGCAATGAGGAGCCACAAAGCAAATATTTGGTTTCAAAGAACTTACATACCGAGAGAGACTGAACAAACTAAAACTGCCAACATTAAACTACAGTGTCAGGTAGTGGAGAGACAAAACACAAGAGGAAATAGCAAGAAGCTAGATCTAGAGCCTAGTACATCATTACGGATGCACAACTACTTAACACTGAGAGTAGTGAAAAATTGGAATAACCTACAAGAGGAGGTTGTGTCTGCACCATCAGTATACGCATTCAAGAATTGCCTAGACACACAAGGCATTCTCTATAATAATTACAAGGCACACATCTGAAGCTGCAACAAAAAACAAAATTAGTAGAAGACGAAAATGGAGCCGGATTAAGAGAACCGTTGGGGACATGTACCAGAAAACATCGCTACGTGTCGCTAAGTAAGTAAGTAAGTAAGTAAGTAAGTAAGTAAGTAAGTAAGTAAGTAAGTAAGTAAGTATGTAAGTAAGTAAGTAAGTAAGTAAGTAAGTAAGTAAGTAAGTAAGTAAGTAAGTATATATTGACACCAAGACTAGCTAGGTTCACTTGCTCAAGAGATATTTAATATTCAAAACAAAATGGTCATCTTTGAAAATGGCAGCTACAGAATTCATTTCATAGAATAGAAATGTCTACACAAGCTAACTTTCTAGATACTTGTTCCAATAACACATACAAACAATCAAATACCATATACAGCACCTCATGTCGGAGCTTGGACTATTCTGATGTAGGGGATAACCAACATGTGGCTTCAAACACTAATTTTAATATGTTTAACTTGTTCTCAATAAAGAAACACTAAATTTAATGGGTTAATATCAGAAAGGCCTGTTACCAATTTGTTAGTAGGTACTGGGAAAAATCATAGTACAGTCAGACAATGCATGGAAACAGTATGATTATTGAACAATATCTCAATATAAAAGGTTTTGGAAGATATATATATATATACGCACACATAATTACATCTTTGATATTTCATGAAGATTTGTCTAATGAACAAAAAACATGAATGATTCATATTGCAATTTGTCCTGGTTACAAACTGTAGGTCCCATAACTTTTGGCCATGAAAATTTTAAAGAACCTGTGTTCCACTACATGGAATCTGAGTGTTGAGAATACAAACTGGACAACAATTTATTTGATGTTCATTGTACTGTGAGAAGTAGGGTACGTTACCTACTTTTGATACATGGCACACCATTTGTCAAAGATGCATCCATTCATCAGGTTTGGTTATGAAAAACTCTATGATGCTCAGTGAACCATGCCATGCATGTCAGACCGACGTTTGGGATGTGGCAACTTTTATCCTACAATGCATCCATTCACCAAACTTGATTAATGTATACGAAAAACTCTTGAAGCTACAGTCCAGGAAAAAAGTTCTATGATAATCCGTGATCCATGAAAAGTATGTTAGGATGGCCTGTTTTTATGCATGACACTCTGTTTGGCTCCGATCTTATTTTCTAATAATGCTAAGTGAATCATGGGAAGTACAGGGCTCCCACTGCCCATATATTTCCTATGCTTCCCTATATATTTATGTTTCCCCTATTTCCCCCTATATTTTGCTGATTTAGCCTTATAATCACCATTTTGTGATAAATTCAATACTGAAAATTTGTATATATACTTTTGTATCTGTTTCCATTGACCACTCTCTTTAACAGACATGGTAAATTACCAGCACTGCAACCATTGTACCTAAGCTACATTTAATACTACATAAAACTAAAACGATTGATAATTTTAAATTATTGTCAGCATTTGAGCTAAACAGTTCTTGAACATATTCATGCTTCCTACACCCCATACTTTTTTGTAGTATTCTACTTTTCACAATCTAAGGAACTGTCGGAGCATCCTTAAGGCATATAGATTTACAAAAGGACTGCCTCATATAGGGGGGCGTTAGCAGCAGTTTTCACTGTTTGGAGTACAGAGACATTGCCACTCATGGAGAGGAGGTGGAACTCTGGCAGGAAAAAATGTTTTTAAATGCAGGTACAATTCAGATGATGTCCCCACCTTATACTTGAGGCGATGGCAGACCACTACAATGCCAAATATTATCTTTGTAACCAATAACATGTGCAACAAAACAGAGAAAGGTTTTAAATCTATTAGGAGGGAGTTACCACAAAGTATTGAAGTTAACACTGCAGTTGGAAAGTAACCCAGAAGAAATCAAACCCCCTCCCAGATGGATCTAAGTAAACAGACTGGGCACAAATTGCCTGCCTCACAGACACTAAAAGCATGTTTGTTCAGGGGAGAGATAGGAATTTCAACAAACAAAACAATTCTTCACAAAGTGAATTCGCGCAGAGCAAAGGAAACAATCGAGAGGAGCATTCCAAGTCTACTGTCACGCGGCCTGTGGCGGAAAAAATAATATCAATCTTGAAATTTTGATCAGCAAACACATGACAAAAAGGCGATGCAGGAAATCAGAAGTGCAAAAGAAGCTATCAAAGTAGCTGAGGTGATGCCTGATTTATTATAGAAGAAGAATTGGTTGTAGCTACCAGTAGCTTGAATAAAAAAGGCTCCACACAGCACGAGCCAAGGCGAAAACAAAACTCCAGATCTGACTAACTGGAAATTTAGAATGGTTCCGCAGTGCTGGAGAGAAGCAACAGTCAATCCAATGCACCAGAATAAACAACAAAAACTCATCTGATAGTTGCCATCCCATTAGAGAGGATGGTGATCACAAGATTAAAATGGTTCCTGGACAGGAGAGAATTTCCTATGCCAGACATGCCAGAATAGGCATGTTTCAGGTACAACGGATCGACAGGGCTATACATAAACCAAGGCAATTGCCTTGGATGCCCATGTCACTTGTCTTATTTCCCCAGTTTCACCATGCCAGATACTTACCTCACTATTGCTTTGGTGTACATCATGCACAATATGTAGGAATATAGCTCCAAATTGTATTACAGAGTTATCCTTCTGTAGAAGTAACACTGAACAACCTCTGCCTAACTAATCATACTGTACAAGGGAAACAAGGTGATTCGTGATCTTCATTGCCTTAGAAAGTCAAATGTTTCCTTCATGCTCTTGTCGGATCGAGTCATGAGCTGCCTTGATGCCCTGAGACATTGCCGTAATTCCCATAAAATTATGAATACCATGAAGGCATCATTTCCTTTCCCTTTTTTACTGACATCTTCAAACAATGTCGAGTATTGCACAAACTATCAAATGTATTTTCAGACCAAGACGCACACCAAAGCTTTGATCTGGTATGGAAGCAAGGGCTGAAACTAGCTGCTAACAGGTGTAACAAAGAACATACTCAAATGCATAGAGCTACCTAAAATCCAAAAGCATTGTCTGAAGTTCAAGAAAGCTACAGCAAGAAGGGAACCCTTTAGCAGTTCATCCCATAAGGAGACACGCTTTCTTTTACACTATTCATTATCTATATAAACAATAATCCTAAAGATTTTTTCAAAAATAAGTAAGCAATAATCTATGTCGATGATTTGGTATTATGGGACACTGAGGATAAGAAGGGCACTGAAGATACTGGGGGAATGGACAAAATGGGTTGTAAAAATGGTTACCTCTGGTAACATACATGGCATCAACGAGAGCAAAATAACCTTCACAGGCTTCCACCTGTCGTGTCGACGTGAAACCCCAATCTCAAACTTGTCATAGGTGGTTTCTAGTAGAACCCACTCGAACCTACCTTGACATCACCCTAGATCTAGTCGATTAACGTGGAAACCATAGAAAAAGAATTGTGAGGCCAAAGCCACACTACTTATATCTATAGTGAAGAACCTTGCTCAACCACAATGGGGGCCGAGCCCAAGACCTTGAAGAACCTGTGTTGTGGCTGTATTTGTTAGCCCTTGATGGAATACAAAACTATGGATGAGGTATTTTGATCAAACGGTACACCTCTGTATTGCAGCAAGTGGACTGTTAACCACCTACGGGGTGGAGGCAGTCAGAGTAGAAGCAGAAGTCATAATGGAAGACAAAAGACTGCTTTCTGAGATTTTCCATACAAGCACTGACATAAAAGATGAAGTATGTTGTGTTACAGTTGGTTCCATGTCAAAAGGATGCGAAAAAGGCAACTAGCCACGATGATTAGAGGAAGCATGTATTACATATGCGTAGGAAGAGTGAGAGAGGGGAATCGCCAACCCCCCCCCCCCCGTACCTATCCCATAGTGTAGCCCCATGGCGACCCCTAGATTTTGGCCCACCCATGCTTCACCCCACCCCTCCCAGACCCAAGTACCTTTCTACACCCCTGCATTAGCCGATTACATTGCCACTCCTGGCATATAGAAGCTAAAGGTATAATATAAAGGTCAACATGCACAAGTGGCTCAGGGAACATCAAGGCTACACCTCTCGGGACTGCATCCACCAACTCAGTAGGAAAGACCAAGTTATAAATCTTTGGATAAGATGTGGCCACAACCGTCTGAAATCCGTCTATATTCTAAGCTCAAGATCAGATGTGGTAAAAAATGCCTGACTGCAAGACATATTCTCCCAGAGTGCCTTCATCAAACATATCAAGACACCACTATTGAGCCCAGTCTAGCACTTCCAGCGAAAACTGTAAGACACTGTTGTGGATGTACAGCTCACAGCTGTCTTACTTTATCAACACCGGCCTAAGTTTTTATACGAGTTCGAAACATCCATATATTAGCCCTATTTTTGTTACTATTTTTGTCACAGCTGTCTTACTTTATCAACACTGGCCTAAGTTTTTATACCTTAGTCCAATGTCAATTCTACGAGTTCGAAACATCCATATATTTGACCTATTTTTGTTACTACTTGCCCTATTTTTTCAAGATTTTATCCCTATATGTATCCCTATAATTTATGTATTTTGCTCAAAGGTGAGTGGGAGCCCTGAAAGTCGGTCATGCTGGCCTATGTTTGATATACTGCACACATTTGATCAAAACACAAAATGTTGTCACTGTATGCGAAAATCCCTTGAAACTACAGCCTGGTTAAGAATAATTTTCAGTGAGGCATGCAAGATAGGTAATGCCAACCTACTTTTAATATGGAACACACCTTTAGGATACAATGCATACACATACCGCATTTGGTTATTGTATATATGAAAGTCAACAAACTGTTGCCTGAATAGAAAGGAGCGATGGAGGGAGGGAGAGATGGGTGAGGAGGGAGCGCGCGAGAGAGGGAGAGAGAGAGAGAGAGAGAGAGAGAGAGAGAGAGGGAGGGAGGGAGAGAGAGAGATGGACAGAGGGATGGACAGAGGGACGGACGGAGGGATAGTGGTCGAGGGAGTAGATTGCCTAGGTTTACACTGATAACGATATATATAGTTATGAACAGAGGCATGAACCAGGATCACACTCCATATCGGAGATAAGGGACTTGTCACATTCACAGACATCTGGCCGCTGATTGGTCAGTCTGCAAAAGGCTTTCCCCGATAATGGCGTAATTTTCTTCTACTTTTAGGAATAAACACCCTATGAAGGAGCACCACCATGTGCTATGCTTTAAATTTTATCACCGAACCATATTGGCCATGCTAATATGATATATCAAGCATGTAAATAGTCAGCACCGTATACAGTGGCTGATCCAGGTGGTGGGGTAACCCGGGTGGAAGAGCCAGTTATAAGATTTGCATCATCGTATCGCGTCATGGCACTCCTAATTATTGGAGGGAACAACATCATGACATACAGTACAACTCGGAAATAACTTACAACATACTGTTGAATACTTTGAAAATAATCGGATTGGAAGGCAGCAATTGGAAGGCAGCAATATCTTCCAACCCAGTTATGTTCAACATATTCAACATAACATCGTGTTCAAAGTTGTACTAACTAAAATGTAAAATGTTTCTGTTTTTGTTTTCGAAAGATTATATTATTTCCGACCTGTACCGTTCGCTAGGATTTTCAAATCCCATTTATCCTGACATTCGCAATAGAAAACGTAGAGTAATAGACCGGGTCCCCACAGGGTTGAGCTCACCTGGGAAGGTTACCGATTTTTAATGGCATCGAAAGCTTCTCTTTATATCCCTATTTAAGGATATGGTCTTCTGGCAGGGTCTTGATGCATTTGGCAATGAGGGTGCCAAAATGACACCCCAAAATTGAGTGCGATCAGCTGGTAAGGTTACTGCTCAAATTTACGCTCTACTAAGTTGCCACCATCCATGCATTAGAAAAACATGCCTGGCAGAAATTTTTCTCGGTTGGAGGTGCCAGCCAGAATGGAGAACGTGTCTGCCAAAAATATGCTAGATTAGCTCGTTGAGCTACTGGTTGCAATTAGTCTCAAACTGTTCTACATGCCGCCTAGTGTCACGAATGGCTGTTGCCAGAAATCTTTAGTGGTGGGATGCCACAGCCAGATACCTCCATTTAAACCCCCGAGTCCCCGACCCCAAAATATACTAGATTATCTCATTGAGTTACTGGTTGAAATTAGTGTCAAACTGTTATACATGTCCCTATATATGGCAGGCTACACTGGACGGAAGCCAAAACTAAGGGCATACCCCAGTAATTCTAAAGAAATGTATAACCAAAACTCACCCATTTGAGAAAATATTTTCCAACCAATTTTCTTGGAAGCGGTTGCTGTGTTATGCAACATCAGCTCTCAGTCAAATTAGTTTTCAAAATATGTAACAGAAAATTTCTTGCATTATGAAGGATTCTCATATCAGCTTTCCCACATTACAAATATACATACATTCTCTATTTAAACGAATTTGACTGAAGTACCATGCCCAACCCAGCGAAACCAATTTAAAACGCATAAAAAACTGTACATAGCATTTAAGTGCAAAAACGGTTCAATTCTGGGCAAGATAGTTAATGCTGGCTACAGTAAAATTTCTTCTATACTTTATTATATCTGTCTATAGTATAAAAATAATCGTTCCATTAAATTTAATTGAATGGAATTTATAAGAGATATTTTAATAACCACAGGAAATATCAATGCTAATCAATTAGTAAAAAATGTTAGACACATTACAAGAACAGTTTATTGGTAAATGGGAACAGGACTTAACTACGTCAAGCCACTCAACATTTTTTGACAAATAAAACAATCCGTTTCAGTTTGAAAAATATTTAATGATAGTTCCACGAGAAGAAATATTAATAATATGCGATTTCAGGACCTTAAACCATAGATTGGCCATAGTATTTTAACGGTGGATAGGTACCGAGAGAGAAGAGGGGATATGCCCCGATCGAGTCTCATGAAATTGAAGATGAAATACACTTTCCGTTTCATTGCAAAAAATATGCAGAAGAAAGCAACACACATATATATATATATATATATATATATATATATATATATATATATATATATATATATATATATATATATATATATATATATATATATATATACCAGAATACCGCATGCAAAATAAATTTATTGAAAAAACAAAAGGAATGTTTTACTATTTGCAACTGGATTATCCTGATCAAAATATGCAAGTATATCATATTGTCAAAGAAATGAAATATATAGGTGATACTAGCCTGAAACTCTCACCTATCATACAGCTCACAACATAACACTCAACACAGCACATACAACAGAGATTATGAAATTTGAGATAGGCCTACCTGTACACATCTGAATAATAATAATAATAATAATAATAATAATAATAATAATAATAATAATAATAATAATAATAATAATAACCTGTTTAAGTCTAAATGATGGGCCTCAAAGTGGCGCAGGGGTTTAACATGCTGGGTGTAAATCCACACACTTGGATTGCCTAACCACAGCACTACACAAAACGCTATTACATGACACTTGGAGACAGAATCAACAGAAATGGTGCTCACCCTATGTGGATCGGCCAGGCAGGTGCAGCGCAAGCTCTCATGCCTCAAAGGAGCCCACCCTCGGCTACTGGACCTCCCTTCAACTCTTCTTGTGGAGCCGGGCGACGAGGAAGCAGAAAAACTTACTAACAGAATGCCAAGACCAAAATCAAAGAGATCCCCGGTATTAACAGCATGCACTGGAATGCAGAAGGAGTTACCAACAAGAAAACAATGCTAGAATAATTTCTGTATCAAAACAGCATCGGCATTTGCTGCATTCAAGAGACACACCTACAAGAGGGGAAACGATTTAAGATCAGAGGGTACCATATTTTCCGATGTGATCGACGGTGAAGGAAGAAAGGTGGAGTGATGACTTTGGTCAGAAACAACTTGATCAAAATATTTATGGAGGAGGCAGACTATATTGACGCTAGGGTAACGATCTGCAACACTGTGCTTGTCATTGCCAACTATTACTCCTCAACTCAACAACAACGCCGGACCTAGCATTTTGTACTGATGATATTCACAAAAGCCTCAGTAGAATGGTTAAATCATTGTTAGGAGGAAATGACCACCGCCCAGTCCTCCTATCCATTTCTGGAAGTATACCAACCAGTTCACCTCAGCTCCCAAGGCGGAACTACAAAAAGGCGAATTTTGGTCTGTTCAGCATTCGTACCAATGAACTCACCAAAACATTGCGGTAGAAGGGAGAAACATCAACAATGTGATCAAGGAATTCAACTCAAACATCATCATGGCAGCTAAGGAAACTATTCCTCGAGGGGTTAGAAAAAACTACATTCCCTACTGAACAACAGAATAGCAGACAACTCATGACAATCTCAACACAGCCAGAGAAAAAGCAGAGAGTAACCCCCGCCAAGAAAATTACATTAAGCTACAGCAAAGCAAAACTCGAGTCCAAAAGAAAAGCCTGACGAGAAAGATGGCAGAGTTCATCATGTAGAGAGATGCACCACAAAGCTCTGGCGACTGAGCAAAGCGTTGAATGATAAAGGTGTCAAGGGGGAGAAGATCTCTCTTGAAAAAAGATGGAAGAACCTTGAGAGGAAGGACAGCTGTAGATGCATTTGCACGAGCATTTGCAAAGGAGAGCAGCAGAGAACAATAGATATGATCCCCAATGCAGCAATGAAATAACTCGATCGACCTTAACTTATCGGAATTGAAGAAGGTCGTCAGACAACTGAAGAAGAGAAAATCTCCAGGCCCAGACAGCATTACCAATGAAATGATACAACACCTTGGTAATGCAACCATCCTCAAGCCACTGGACATCTTTATTTTCAGCTTGAGCAAAGAAGAAGTTCCTCAGTGCTGGAAAGAAGCCAGAATGAACTTGAATTCTGAATAAAGGGAAGAACAAGGCTACGGTCATGAGCTACTGTCCTACGAGCCTTAAAAGCTGGGTATGCAAAACCATGGAGCGCATTGTCAACCAGCGGTTGCAGTGTTAAGTGGAGTCTGAGAATAGTATACTTCCAGAACAAGCTGGCGTCAGAAGATACAGGAGCACAGAAGACCAAACAACGCATCTTGCACAGGTCATAGAGAACACTTTCCAAGACAAATAGGTGATGCTAGCTGCCTTTATTGATCTGCAGGACTGTAATAAGGTATGGATGGCCGGCCTTCTTGTGAAGATCCAGTGCATAGTCATCAGGGGTAACATGTTTCTGTGGACCTAATCATACCTGCACTAGGTTGCTGATGGATGGACACTCTGGCCAGAATTTATTGCTGAAGCAGGGGCTATCGCAAGATGGTGTATTATCACCAACTCTGTTTATACTTTTCATTAATGATCTTGCAACAGAGATACCCAATGGTATCCGAGCATCCCTCTATGCAGATGATCTAGTGCTCTGATGTACAGAGGAATATGCAACAACGGCCACATACAGAATGCAGCTCGCCTTAAACAAATCCACAGCTTGGGACAATAGCTGAAGTGTGACCATCCTCAAAGAAAATCATCAGCCAGGCTTTTCTCACTCTCCATCGAACTAATGGCTGGAAACCTGACACTGAGAGATACTCCACTGCAGTATGAAGATAAACAGACGGACTTTGGAGTCACCTATGACAAAAGGTTAACATTGAATGAGCACATCCAGAATGCCGAGTTAAAGGCCATAAGAACACTACATCATAAGGAAAATGGCAGGAATAAAGTGGGGGTGCCAATAAGAAGATCCTCAAGACCATCTACCAAGGGGAAGTATGACTAGTTTTATGGATGACAGCAGCTAGGGCACACAGACAGACCAAGACCAGGCATTGCGCGTCAACGCTGGTGGAATGAGTTCAATGTCAATAGAAAAAACCCAGACAACAGACATAACCCTGCTGAGCTGCAAGATTCACGTCATTCAAAGACCATCCGATGAACATCAGACAGGCACAAATGTCATCTTGAAGACTAAAACGATCAGGTTTTGGGGAGAGGCAAATGCGCTTCAAAAGAAAGATCAAGCAAACATTCCAGCACAAACAGAAGACATAACCCCTGCTCATGATCCTCCTCCCGGGGAAAGCAAACTGACGAGCACTGCCATTCGCACCACAGTACCTCAGCTCACAACAAGAGAAGAGTACAGTGATACAAGCAAGAAAGCCCTGACATTAGCCATGTTGGAAGACATGTACCCCAAGGAAGCATGGATACGTATCTACACACATGTATCAGTCATTGATGTAAGCAGCAAATACAGTGTCCAAACGGGCAGTGGGAAGCATTTGCAATACCAAACATACTAACACTGCACAAACTACACAGCTGAAGTTGGAGCCCTGATTCATGCAGCTAGCATCATGAGCAAAACAACAGACTCTAATGCATAGATTTTCTTTCTATATGATGCCCGGTCTGTCCTTGAGACAGTCACCACAGGCAAACTGCCATATCTTGAAGAAATCTTGAAGACCATCAAGTGCTTTCTACTAGCATAGCAGTGGACCCCCTCATACTGTGTTGTTCAAGGAAATGAGGAGATATACGGGATGGCAAAGCTGGATGCAGAAGAGGATCAGACTGAAAACAGGGTTGCCCATACAGAAATGAAGACAATCATCAAGTCACTGTACAGAACACCACATTCGGGAGATGATTACCATCAGCTGTCAAGACTAGAAAAAGTGGTTATTTTTTCACCTTAGAACTGGACACAACAAAAATAAATCAACACATGTACAAGTGGTTCCACTTTGTCACATCCCCGGCGTGTCCTTTTGGAGAAGCTGAACTGAACACAGAGCACATTTTTCAATATTGCAGAAGTTATCAGCTCAGCCGCTAATGGAGGAGATCTTGGCTTCTTCCACCTCCATTCAAGAAAGGATGTATGGGTATGTAGATGCATGGCGGAAGACCACAGATTTCAGTTCGAGAGATGCTCTCCAAGTGTGATCCCAGCGAACACATATCAATGTATTAATGTAATATTAGGATGGAATTTTTGTATGTATACAGTGAAGGTACTACTGCCAAGTATTTTAATCTTATTTATGTATGACTCATATGCTTTTATAAGGCCTGAGTAAATAAAAAGTGAACTTGAACTTGTCAACGAAACGCACGCGCTGTTTGCTAATCAATAATTCTCGGCGAGAAAGTGTATATAGGCCTATAACCAGTAACCAGTAACTCAACAAGCTCACTCTACATGTATAGTAAGACAGTGTGTGTGTGTGTGTGTGTGTGTGTGTGTGTGTGTGTGTGTGTGTGTGTGTGTGTGTGTGTGTGTGTGTGTGTGTGTGTGTGTGTGTGTGTGTGTGTGTGTGTGTGTGTGTGTGTGTGTGTGTGTGTGTGTGTGTGTGTGTGTGTGTGTGTGTGTGTGTGTGTGTGTGTGTGTGTGTGTGTGTGTGTGTGTGTGTGTGTGTGTGTGTGTGTGTGTGTGTGTGTGTGTGTGTGTGTGTGTGTGTGTGTGTGTGTGTGTGTGTGTGTGTGTGTGTGTGTGTGTGTGTGTGTGTGTGTGTGTGTGTGTGTGTGTGTGTGTGTGTGTGTGTGTGTGTGTGTGTGTGTGTGTGTGTGTGTGTGTGTGTGTGTGTGTGTGTGTGTGTGTGTGTGTGTGTGTGTGTGTGTGTGTGTGTGTGTGTGTGTGTGTGTGTGTGTGTGTGTGTGTGTGTGTGTGTGTGTGTGTGTGTGTGTGTGTGTGTGTGTGTGTGTGTGTGTGTGTGTGTGTGTGTGTGTGTGTGTGTGTGTGTGTGTGTGTGTGTGTGTGTGTGTGTGTGTGTGTGTGTGTGTGTGTGTGTGTGTGTGTGTGTGTGTGTGTGTGTGTGTGTGTGTGTGTGTGTGTGTGTGTGTGTGTGTGTGTGTGTGTGTGTGTGTGTGTGTGTGTGTGTGTGTGTGTGTGTGTGTGTGTGTGTGTGTGTGTGTGTGTGTGTGTGTGTGTGTGTGTGTGTGTGTGTGTGTGTGTGTGTGTGTGTGTGTGTGTGTGTGTGTGTGTGTGTGTGTGTGTGTGTGTGTGTGTGTGTGTGTGTGTGTGTGTGTGTGTGTGTGTGTGTGTGTGTGTGTGTGTGTGTGTGTGTGTGTGTGTGTGTGTGTGTGTGTGTGTGTGTGTGTGTGTGTGTGTGTGTGTGTGTGTGTGTGTGTGTGTGTGTGTGTGTGTGTGTGTGTGTGTGTGTGTGTGTGTGTGTGTGTGTGTGTGTGTGTGTGTGTGTGTGTGTGTGTGTGTGTGTGTGTGTGTGTGTGTGTGTGTGTGTGTGTGTGTGTGTGTGTGTGTGTGTGTGTGTGTGTGTGTGTGTGTGTGTGTGTGTGTGAGTGGCTAACAATTCAACAATGCTGTTGGTGCTTTAGTAATCGGCATCTTACAGTTAAATTGCTCTTCAAATCCGCAGTGAGAGTTGACTGAAAATAATGCTGATTATTTAAGTAGATAGAGACTGAAAACCGTTACAGCAAAAATTTTAATTCAAATTTGCATTAAATCTGTAACAGGTATTAATCGCATTACCTACTAATCATTTTGACATAATTTGACTGGATGATGTTGCTGTCGCACAGTATTGTCAAAGTATAAAGCGTGTTCTCGTATTTTATCCTGGAAATTGGCACACATGCGCTGAACAGTATTGAAATACAGGCCGTCCAATGTGGTGCCGTGAATATGCCCTGCATGCATGCGTACGGTTCCAGCGCTGGCTGACAAATAACCATTTTCACGTGCAGACAAGCAAGTTCCTTCTGTTTGAGAAATACTGGCCTGTATAGACAATAGACTCAACGAATAAAGTGTCCAATAGTTGCAACGATTAGCGAGCCAGGGCATGGCGTGCTGGAAAGCATTCCATGTTGGGTAGCAATGCGTGTTGAGTGAATTGAACAGAAATTAGCAGGCTTTTCATATATCGTGAAAAAGTGTCTATATTTAATGGAACACGAGAAATTTAATGATTTTCATTGTCTTTCACAAGTCCATTGTCTGATTTATCCAGAGGTTCTTTAAAACTGGCGGTCCTACTATAGCATGGGATAGGAGGGTGTATGTGGAAGGGGGCGATAGCGTTTTCCATTCCCATAGTATATCCCCATACCGCCCTCTAGGTTTTGGCCACGCCTAATGTATGGTTTACCTCACCCCACCCCTCCACTAGGTCAAAATAGGTTCCTACACCCTGACTACGACCACATGTCATGGTCCGAAAACCAACCGCCTTAAAGCACCACGATGATTCGACGGAAAATACCATTTATTATAGCAAATAAGCTGTATAAATTGACGAATGTCTTTAATCGAGCAGACAGGTTTCGCTGGATTGGGCGTGGCATTTCAATCAAATTCGTTTGAACAGAGAATGTACGTATACTAGTAATCTGCGAAAGCTGATATGAAAATCCTTCATAATGCAAGAAATATTCTGTTACAGATTTTGAAAACTAATTTGACTGAGAGCTGGTGTTGCCTAAGGCAGCAACCACTTCAAAGAAAATTAGTTTCAACATATTGAGATACTCAAATGGTTGAGTTTTGATTATAAATTTCTTTAGAATTACTGGGGTATGCCTTCAGTTGAGGGTACTGTCTAGGGTAGCCTGCCATAGAAATTTTCTGGCAACAGTCATTCATGTAGCTCCCGCATCGTGCTTCTCCGCAAATTCCTCCTCGGATTCCCGATGATGCTGGTTAGCTGGCCTCTGGGATGCATAAAGATGGGAGACCACAAAGACAGACCCCTAGAGTCGGCGGAACGTTCACGTTCCAGTGGGGCCAGGCGACCATTGCTGCCTACATTTAACATCACCATGTATATATATAAGCACAGCGAGTCGAAGCTGGCTTCTTATTAGAAAATGTACGCCGGTTTAACAATGTTGATTGTTTTCAGCTATAATATAATAAAGTGACGTGTTGGCGCTGTCTGTGTTTCGAAGCGGAGGAGGAGGTACGGTCAAGACCGCACTCCTATCTATAACAATGCTAAAGTGTGTTAAATTATATATGTGTAATTATTTATATATAGGGATGCACGCCGATTTACGTGGAGGCAGAGCACCAGCTTCAAGAGAATCCGGCATCGTCGTCTCTTATACTAGTCACTTGTTTAGTTGGCGCGGCGTTATTTTGGCAGTCCTTCTTGATGAGATAGGCTAATCTTTAGTTATTGAGTCCAAACACATATGGTTGCCTCAAAACATATGGCTTATGCCTCAAACGGCTTAGGCCTACTTAACTTTAATAACGGGTTGCCTTCATGGTGAATGAGCCCGGGTAGCCATCTCGACATGTACGCACTGGACTACTCCCTCAGGCCGACATGTTGCCTGGGTGATGAGTCCAAAGCCGATGAGTGACTTCTAACCACGTGTTAGCACAACCACAAATAACAAGACAAGGACAGGATAACACACAAAATCATTGAATAAGCAACGTATCTATTTATGGTGAGGCTGAAGAAGCAGATGGCAGACTATAATGACCTTCCTGGAAGGCGTGGAGAGCTGATTGGCTTTGCCCAGTCACCATAGAGTTAGTCCGCGAACCGTGTCTTATCTAGAACATTTATTCAAATATGAACGTTCTACTATTCCACAGATTATGCGAGATTTAGCGATTGAAGCAGTATCTTCGCTGTATCCAGACGACTCCATGAACAAAATAAGAGACTAAAAGAATGAAACAGGAGTGTTCATAGATGGTGTGTGTTCTGAAAATGTTATCAAGAGTAGGTGTGAACACTTTTGGAGAACTTGCTGATAGCCTTGAAATATTCATAAGGAATGCTTTTAAGACCCATGAACGAGTTGTTCTGATCACATGCAAAGGAGTTGAAGAATTGGATGAATTATATTCATCGCAAGACGATGCAGATACCCAGCCCATATTACATATTCCTGGTTCCAAAACATGATTGAGCACTCATATGGTTTCCAGGAAATACTGACGCGTGTATAAACATGGATGAGTCGCGTGACAAGGACATAATTTTTGATGATTTAACTGATTTATCTGACAGTGATTCTAATTAATGCCTTCAAATACTTATCCAGTGATTTTTATGAAAGTGTCTTTTATTAAAGTGATTGTATATCCATTTTTGCTGAGGTTTGGTAAAATTATTCGAAACGTATTTTTTTTTCTCGGGTGAAAATATACGTCATGGTAAGAAAGTAGGATTTTCATCAAATTGACCACTTAGGCAGCCATATAACATATAGCCCAGCATACTGTTTAGTATTACCTACAATATGAAGCCTTCAAACATTTTCTACATGGTATGTTGAACAGAATTAATTTTTCATGGCTCCTACAAGAAATACCGCGCTAGTCTAAAAGCAATGTTGGCAGTAAGAACAGTGGTTAAAACATTGAAGAGGCGCTGAACAGCGCGGGTAGCGCGGGTAGGCTATCTCTCATTGGCGTGCATGCACTATAGGTGTTCTTACGGAATCTATCATTCTAGGCAGTATTGAAAAAATCTAGATTTTTTCGATTTAATCAAATCTTTTCGATTTTTATGATTTTTATGATTTTTTTACATACCTACACTACTGTAACCATGGTGTTGTAACACGTGATGGGCTACATTTTAACCATCTTAATGTTTTGTGTCCAGGATGTATGAAAATAATTTAACTGAATGTAGTCGGCAATTACTGTCCGTCAAATTAGTTTCAAAATATTCAGCTGATCTGGAGTTATTATTGTTTATTGAAATTATTGTCTAATGGCTGGCAGCAGACAAAGGCAAGTCAGTTAAAAAATAATGTCCACAGAACTGTTCTGAATATTATTGATCTGTTTACGTGTTAAATAACAACTAAGGAAAGTTTTCACTAACTGTAGTACTGTACTCATAGCAATAAAGCTTGCATGGATGGTGGCAACTTAGTAGAGCGTAATTTTAAGCAGTAATCTTTCTAGCTCAATTTTGGGGTGCCATTTGAGCGCCCTCGTTGCCAAACCCACCAACAAGCCCCTGCCAGAAGACCATATCGTTAAACAGGGATATAAAGAGAAGCGTTCGATGCCCTTAAAAATTGGTAACCTTCCCAGCTGAGCTCAACCCTGCGGGGGACCCGGTCTATAATGCGTGTCTGCGTGTAAATACATGCATACACACTCCATCGAATGACATGATATCGGATCTTAAATACATAGAAAGAGCATTGGCGAATCTGCTCTCACCGTCCGCCACACTGGTGCTCCCACTCAGTCTGACAGCTAATGATAAACAGTAATACGACTAAGCATATTAATCAGGCTGCAAAAGCTATATCCACCATATCAATGATGAAATGCCATCAAATCTAATAAGTAGATACATACATGTTACTTTAAAAAAAACACCCCATTTTGTCTGCAAGTATGTGTCTTAGCATTGATTAAATGACAGAAAGTTGTTGCAACCGTAAAACTGTTATCAACAGACCACTGATGTATCAAGAAGGTTGACATGCCCATAATACTGTTGAAAACAAAGACTGCCACATATAGAATTAGTTGCGCCACATTAAACAGTTGCTACCTAGCCGATATAGCTACTGAGTCAATAAAGTTGTTGTTAAATTAGCCTATAAAGATATCCCATTCATAAAATTCTTGCAACAAGAAATCTGTTGTATCCACAACGTTGATACATTCAAAGCTGTTGCGAAAACAAGATGCCGAACTCAAAGATGTTACAAATAGAACACTGTTATAAACAGAATTACGTTGTATTCACAAAGATTTTCTATGAGCAGGGACGGCAATAACAGCAACACCAGTAGTAGCAAAATCAGTAACAGCAATAGTAAAAACTGCAACATCATTCAATTTAAATGATGCTGAATATGTAAAGTCATGGACAGTAGCAAATAGCGATTATCCCTCATGTAACTTAATGCCAGTAATGAATCAGCACTATCTATCCTTTCTGGGAGTCATATCTAGAAACTTGTCAAGAATGTAGTGATAATTTCAAGGCAAATTTTAAAACCCAAACGAAGCCGGCTCCAAAAAGAACACATGACTACATGACTACATGCAATTGTTTTAAAACTATTTTGATTGAATGTTGTTGTTGTTGTTGTTGTTGTTGTTGTTGTTGTTGTTGTTGTTGTCAGTAGCAACAACTTTCAGTTAAATTGTTTTCAAAGTTATCATCATGATTCTAACTATGCCTTGAAGAATTACCACAATAATCTTGCGAGGATCAGCATTGATCTAATTACATAACAGCTGTTGCTGATGTTATTGTCCACGCCGTCATCAACATTGACATTGTCATTAACATTGTCATCGCCATTGTCTTTGTCATTATTAGTATATAATGAAATTATTATTATTATTATTATTATTATTATTATTATTATTATTATTATTATTATTATTATTATTATAATAATAATAATATTATTCAGTCACAGGTGGCGATTTCACTGAGATTTACGGTAATCAGATCTCCAATTGCTAAAAATAATGGAGATAGAACTTTCCAATTTTCTGCCTGCCAGTAGTTCTTTGGCAGCCCTATCGACCTCTATGATCTAAAATCTGGGGTAATTGCCGGTTCAGACAATATGGCACCATAAATAGGCCAGTGAATGGGATTTCATTAAGATTTACGGTAATCAGCCCTCCATTGCTAAAAATAATGGCGATTTCACTGAGATTTACGGTAATCAGATCTCCAATTGCTAAAAATAATGGAGATAGAACTTTCCAATTTTTTGCCTGCCAGTAGTTCTTTGGCAGCCCTATCTACCTGTCTGATCTAAAATCCGGGGTAATGCCGGTTTAGACAGTATCGCAACATTAAATACGCCCGTGAATGGAATTTCATTAAGATTTACCGTAATCAGACCTCCATTGATAAAAATAATGGAGATAGAACTTTCCAATTTATTGCATGCCGGTAGTTCTTTGGCAGCCCTATCGACCTCTATGATATAAAATCTGGGGTAATTGCCGGTTCAGACAATATGGCACCATAAATAGGCCAGTGAATGGGATTTCATTAAGGTTTACGGTAATCAGACCTTCACTGCTAAAAAAGAATGGATATAGAACTTTCCAATTTTTTTTGCTAAAAATATTGGAGATAGAAGTTTGAGATTTTTTGCCAAAAATCCCCATGATAGACCGACGAGCGCGACGGTTCCACCGCTTCTATTGCTACCGGAAAAAAGCTGAGTGTCGAATGTTTCGAATGTGAATACGGAACTGTGTTTAAATCAATGATGTTTGTGTAGTTTTTGTAGCAGTTGGTATGTTCTATCTGTGATTGTATCTACACTATAAAGAATTGTTCGTTAAAAATGGGTATAATTGAAAACGCATTGCCACATGGATCATATAGATATGATTTTAAAATATCAAGTAGGTCTTATACAGCAGGGGTTTGAGTTAGGATGGTATGGGTTTTTCCTGTTGGTTTCTATAGCGAAGAAATTGCTTTTTGGGAGCACCACGAGCTCGCCCAGTAAATGCAAAAAAGATTTCTATTGCTAGTCTAGCGCATATGCAGATCACTGAGCCATCACGCTCTTCTCAGTCGGATGAAGACACGCATTTAGTTTGGGAAGTCACAGTCTGTACAGACAATAGACTCAAATAATATTTAATGCGATTAATAGTTACAACGAATAGGGAGTCCGGGCATTGCATGCTGGGTAAATTGCATTGAAATCAACAAGTATCCCATATCTTGGGCAAATTGTTCACTATTTAGTGTACGCCTACACATGAACCGGAATGCTACCCATTATCAATGACTTCGGCTGAACAAAGAGCATCTAATATTGCTATAGACAACTATACTTACCAATGAATAATTCGCGATAACCAGCTTGCGTCGGCATACGGTGTCCTAGCGTTGATATTCACAAATCGTCTGCGCATGATGAGTTCTGATTTTGAGCGATATTACAATAAGATAAACATATCACAACTAAATGATCGGTTAGATCAAACTAACATTAAATAAATAATCTTGAATTTTCGCTACTATCTTGCTATCTTAACCCTTTTGAAACAGACAGGTCAGAAACGCGGTATCAGGATACATATTATATTTATAATTATGTAACTCATTCGACTGCGAACTCTTAAAAAACCTAATGCCCATGGCAGCTATCAAAACCAAATTATATTCAAAATAGTTAAAAGCTTACAGATTCTGGAGCCTAATGGTTTAGGGGAGAGAAATCCCATTCACTGGCCTATTTTTTTTTTAGAGCCTTTAATGGTTAAGCAAATGATTTCGTGCTGTTCTATATCGATAAATAGATAATATCTTATGCATATATGGGTCAATTTCAGGAAAATGTACCAAATGGCGTCAGAAGTCTTTGTCAGCAAATAATTGTGTTGTATGTACGAATATGTTTATCATTATCTATTTTCAGTAGTGACAACTATAATTGTAATTAGATACAATATAAAAGCAATGTGGGTGCTTAAGAAAAAATATTCAACAGCTTAACTGTATAGTTACCTTGATGTTGGGTTCAGTGTTCGATTGATCAAAACAGGGGAAACGTGTGGGCGGAGCCTAGCTAGAAATGGGTGGGACATAGCTAGAAATGGACCCATCTATTAAAGTACGAGCCGCTTGGTAAACCAAAGCCTCTATAAACCAAACATTTTATCCAGTCCCTAGTTCGTTCGGTTTAGACAGGTTTCACTGCAATTTCGTTTACGCCAATTTTAATAGAGTTATAGTCTCCTTTGCGGTACAGGTATCTATTCACTATTTCAGTATTAGTGAGCTCAGCATAACACTTAAGCCCAAAGGTTATAATAATATGCTCACCTTTCCCAAGTGGCGGTACATAATTCTCATCATTCGTTAGTAAGAGATCTAATATATTCGTGTTTGCCAAAATCCAAGATGGCTGCCGGCCAAATTGGCCGATCAGCTCCGTTTGAACAAACTTGAATCTCTACACCCTAACGATGCTCCCTGCAAAATATAATTGAAATCGCCCCAGCAGTTCTCGAGAAGACCTTTTAAATTTCCCATTGCTTTAGTATGAGAGCTTTTGACGGGGAAATGATTCAAGATGGCCACCAAACCGTTTATCCGACAGCTTCGAAATTTCAAATTTGAGATCAGAGTACTCAGAAACATATATAAAACCAATTTCAGCCTCAAAATCCATCAAATAAAAAAATCCAATATGGCCACCAAACACGCTATCTTTTGATTGGCCGGGTGCGGCCATGTTTTTTGATGGATCAACTTCCCTTGAACAAACTTTAATGGGTCTTAGACCCTAATCATATCTGCCAAATTTCGGCCCGATTCCTTCAGCAGTTCTGGAGAAGTTGTTTTCAATAAACCTAGGTCAACCAAGATGGCGGCCGAACCATCTGACCAATCAAGTTCCCTTAAACAAGTTTGGTCCAGCTCTTGTCATAGATCATATTTGATGAGGTTTGCATCAATCCCCCGGACAGTTTTGGAGATTTTTAAAGACGTTTCCTAAAATCGGCCAAAATCCAAGATGGCCGCTGGCCAATTGGCCGATTGACTTCCTTTGAACAAACTTGGATCTCTATGCCATAAGAATGCTTCCTACCAAATATAATTGAAATCGGTCCAGTGGTTCTTGAGAAGAAGTCGTTTAAAGGAAAAGTTGACGGACGGACGACGAACGATGGATGGACTGACGGGCACACGATTGACGGTTGCCATGGCATAAGCTCACTTGGCCTTTCAGGCCAGGTGAGCTAACAAGGAAGTGAAGGAGAATCAGAAATAGCCTAAAACCTTTGTTCCAAAAATGTCGTGTTTACTCGTGAGTATAATGGAAAGTTGCAATGTGGCAAAATCTGTCGACTTTATAATACATGCGCATGCACCTTATACTTCTGAAATGCACCATGAACTCACAAAAATATGCTATGTAAAACTTCTAGTTGAAGGAAACATTTCGTCTGCTAATTTATTTATGTCGGTAACACTATCAAGTCGAGTGATCAAGTCTCTACGTCATAACACAGTATCATGTAATAATAGAGGAATCCATTTCTAGCTATGCCCTGCCCATTTCTAGCTAAGCTCCGTCCACGCTTTGCCCATGTTCGGATCGAGCGATCCCTGCATAACCAGAATACCAATATCAAGGTAACTATTATACAGCCTTGCGTTCAATAGGGAAAACGTTCAAAACGTTTTGTTAACTCTACACAAACTATTGACAATCTGGTGTTTTCGCATTAATTACATCACATAATATACACACAGAGAAGCTGATTTTGCACGTGCAGAGCTCTCTGGGACGTTTTCCCTACTCAAAGCAAGACAGGTATGGCAGCAACAACGCCCAGTCAAAATTAGTTTCAAAATTTTCAACAGAATGTTTATTAAATAGTAAATCCATCAACGACATAAGTGCACTTCCTACACTTGACGGATGATTCCAGGGAGTATATCTGTCAATTATGATTGTCACGTCAGCCTACATACATATGACATAATTTATTATGAGTTCATACACGTGATCGACAAATCGGATTCGTCCATTTTAGTGGGTTCCCAATCACACGACTTACAAACAAACTATGGCAAAACATATTACATATAAGAGAATCAAGATTTTGACTGAATTTCAAATAATTAATAGTGTGTTTTTGAAAAGGCTGTTAACCCGGAAAGCATCCTTGATATTTTCTGTTTTGATTACGGTGGGCTACCGTAAGTGATCTTCTTTCTTTACCGCGAGAATATAATTATCCCCTCGGAAATACGACCGCCTACCCTTGAGTTTTCCAGATCTAATATAAAAACGTTCATCTTCGCAAAACTGCATTCTATTTTGCGAACAATTAGAGAAATGACTCACATTCACATACCAACAACATTTCAATTTTGGAAGATGAATTTAATTTATTGTGTTATCAATTGTCGTAAAAAAATCAGGAACATAGAACACTATTCTAATAATTAATCAGGCCTATATCCATTATGTATCCGGACCTGTAAGGAATAGGAACCACCGTACCAGTTAAAAGAATGCTTCATTGCTATTTAATCTAATTGTTTACATTTTGTTTTGAAAGGGATAATGAGATTCATTGTAGACATATAAATACTTGTTCAGGATACATTGCTGCAATTTTCAACGAAATTGTAATGTATAGGTAGCATAGCAGTAGAATGAAAATAGATTGTGAGTAGTTACTAGTCTAAGAGGTAGGCAGCTTTAATCAGAGTGTTAGGTAAGGATGTTTAACAAGCCTATTCTATGCATAAAAAAAAGTGTGCTGATTCCAATAAAAGCAGTCTTATTGATCACAGATAAGACAAAGTTGCCATTTTGGCAATTTTTGGGGGGCCCATTCGTTTTGTCTGCATTTTGTTGTTTTGATGATGTACATCTATGTTTAAAGGATACTGAATCACATAATGTAGGTTGTATTTACAATATGTAATAAATAAGTGATCAATCATGGCCAATTCTGGTAAATTTTTGGCCAACATTGGGCATATCTGAAAGTTCATGGTACAGAACTTCACAATGACAATGCATCCAATGCTGTCGAGTTACGTTTGTGATTAATATATTTATTTATTTGGTTAGTAACTAATTTTACATTAGAAAGTAGTATCATAGTTTGAATATCTAATTTGAAAGCAATCCAAAGATTGCTTACTGTGTTCTGTGTAGTTATTTTACTATAAAAGATGGCCAGAGTAATTTCAGGAAGTGTCTTTAAAATAAATTGAAAACTGAATCTCTTCTCGCAGCACCCAATATCAAATTTAATATTTTATTTATACACTACAAGTCGTCTGCGCTCAAATTATTTACATGAATATGTTTATTGCCTTCTTATGTGTGACATTGATTAAAGCCATCTCCCTCTTAGACTAGTATTTACTATAAAGTCGAATATCTGGCCGCATTTTATCAACTGGTCTGGTTGATTAATATTTTGAGTGTGTATTTTGGGTGAAGATGGATGATGGTGTAGAGGTGCCGTTGCAGTGTGTGCTCCATGTGCCCGATGATACATCACATAATGATGATGCATTGCCCCATTTACTAAACAAATATGGGACACAGCTGGGGATATAGCTCAAGCTCGAAAACAATATCAGAAGAAATCAAAGTACATTAATTGTTATATGTGAATCAATTAACTTTGAAGCCGATCCATTGATGCAAGGAAACTGAAAGACAAAGCCTTCCTTGGTGAATATGAACAGATTGACTTCATAGCGAAGGAAGTCAAGTACCATAACGCACGCAGAGCACGATATATTTCTAATGCTGCTAAGGCTCAAGTACAACACAAGTGTGTGACATACACAAAGAGACGAGAAGCTGCTTTCTTAAGACTACTTTCATATATAAACTCCAACATCTTTCTGAAAGAAGCCTCAAAGAAATTGGTTAATGTAAATACAAACCTACGTTGAATTCCTCACAGAAGAAGGGTTCGAGGAACCTACTTCTGAACCATACAATATGTTGTCCAAAATCAAAGAACATTATGGCATCAAACTTCGGGTTGAGCAAGAAAGTAAGAAACACGATATTTATCTCCCTATCACAAAGGATGCTATGGACAATGAAATAAAGAATGTAGCTTTGTTTCTCAGACAGAAGCTCCAGGAGTATAAACGCCCAAACCCTATTACAGTAGAAGCAATCCATGATGGTCAGTGTACAAAATTATACGCCTGCTGAGCTATCAGATTTCTATCGAATTCTGTACACTGGCTCAAATCATAGGCGAAGCCAGGAATTAATGGGTGGGGGGCACTGGCGGGGGGAGAAAATTTTGAAATCTAGGTGCTCTCAGGCGGCCTCTCCTGCATTTTCTCAGGGAAATTTAGACCTGCCGCTTGGGGTAAAATTTTAGTACTTTTGTTATTTTCACAAAACTATAATATATTTTTTTTAATTTTATGGCCCAGGGGGGGGGTGGCATGGCCCGATGCACCCCCCTAAATACGCCACTGCAGTGGTTTGGGGGACTCTTCCCCACCCCACTCCGGAAATTTTTTAAACATAGATGCTCAGAGACCCAGTTTTCACCATTTCTTTAGTCCAAATATGAAATAACTAATGAAAATTTTGCCTCAGCGGGCTTCTCTGAGCATCAACTTTTTTAAATGTTTTTGGAGGGGACTCTTGTAGCCACATCGCGTCACGGTCACTTATTAATGCCACTTTGGTTCATAACCATGCAAAATTAAGAAATGAGATTATGGCTGTTTGAAATTTTATAGGGCAGTATCAAACACAAATTGTCAGACAGTGAAAAACATGGTAACCATATGATGTCCATATCTGTAACTACCTTGCTACATTTCATTCATCCTTTGGTCTGATACTCAGTCATGAACCTGCTGTTTGGATTTCGTGAACGAAATTCAGAAAGAATCTCTGAGGATGATAGTTTGTTTACAATATCTTTGTTTATGGACATTATTAAGAGAGAACTGAGTCTACTCTCCACCATTGTTGATCGTATCTTTGTCTTTACATGTGTCAATGTGGAAAAGGTTCTCTCACAACTTGCAGTGGTAACAGGAAGTGTAAGAACAAGCTTGAAAAGCAGATAAACATTTGGAAACATTTGTTTCAAACTGGCCTGTGACAAAGATTTCATAACATCACGCAGTGTCTCACATTGTTCCATATTTATCTTTAGATAGTCAGTGAAAACAGTCAGTTCATTTTTCAACTGTGACACTGGTGATGTAATGTCATGCCTAAACATGTCAATCAATTTTAATATTGAATCTGAATCTGATGTAAGTCAATTATCCCGGATTGCTGCTGGCTCCAAAAGACTGATGCTAGACATAATAATTGTATTGCGTCCTGTGAAACGCCGGTTCAATTCTGCTGTCATATTATTCAAGATGAACATATAAAACGTCACTCTATAGTACAATCTTGGGTCACGCATGTCAGATGCATTTTTATTATTGTTATCAATCCTTGAAGATACACGCCGTTGTCTGATTTCTGATGGCACAGTTATGCCATAGCGTTCACATAATTTCACTGCAGTATCGAAATAAAATTGGAACTTTGATTCATTTTTGCGAGTATCCAATACAGTTATAATGCTTGATACTAAAGACATAGCATTTGAAAGGTTCTGGTTCTTAGCTTGTAATACACTGGAGAGAACTTGGGTAGCTTCAAATTGATCAAGAAGAATTAGGCTAGAAAGCACAAACTCAAATGACTGTAGAGATCTGAGGAGCCCAGCCGCTTCAGCACAGATTTTTTGATCATGTTCAACATCAGCTATTTCTTCTAGTGTATCTATAAGAGCGACATAACATGTATCTACAGCAGGTAATCCAGCAATTTTACTATTCCATTGAACATCTGTTGCTGATTTTAATGTTATTGGTTGAACACCTTTAGCTTTTTGATGTTTTAATAGTAGATCATGTCGCTTGGCACTAGGATTGAAAAATGTGGTGAGTTTCCCTACAGTCCCTAATGTGTCACGCGCTAGTCTCACATTGTCCACAGCCGATTCCAACACCAACTTTAAATTGTGGGCATAGCAATGAACGTAAGGGGCCCTTGGATTAATCTTACTCACAAGAGCTTGCACTCCATTGTTTTCACCTGACATAACTGAAGCCCCGTCGTATCCCTGTCCACGACAGTTCATTATGTCGATGTCCATTGATCCCAGAAACTGTGTACACTGTGTAACAATATGACGTGCAGTTTGTCCACTGTCAAGATGGCAGACACCTAGAAAACGCTCTTGAATGTCACCACTGGCATCTACGTATCTAATAACAAAGCACAGTTGTTCTTTGTGACTGCAGTCCATGGTTTCATCCATTAACAATGTATAAAATGTAGCATCTCGTATTTCGTCTCATAATGTTTTTGTTGTGCAGTTCGCAACACAGTCGATAATAATGTTCTGTATATCAGACGAGACACCCTGAGCATTTTTATTACCGGTTGTAAAGTGGTCATCTAAAACTGTGTCATACTTAGATAATAAGCAGAGCATGTCTCTATAATTTCACTTGTTGTGTGAAGTTTCACTTTCATCATGCCCCCCTAAATGGTAGGTTGTGAGTTGCCAAATACTTTACAATATCAATTAAACGCTCTAGAATTTTAACATTTTGGTGTTTTTCATTTTCCTCCGAAGCCAGGACTTGTTCTCTCTGGTAATTAAGTTTTACATCGACACGATTGCCAGTTTTATGCACGTTGAGCATTTCGACACATTGCCTATGACACTTGGACAGTGCATGTTTTTGTAAACGCTCAGCTGCACTACGCCAGTTATTAAAACCATCAGTGGTGAAAGCATTTTCTGAAAAGTTCCATCACTGATTTGCGAATACTCTACATGGATAGCAAAATGCTCTGTCCAGAGTTGGTGAATATTCTATCCATGTGTATGTGTCATACCAACTGGGGTTGAAGTTTCGTTTTTTATTGTGAACGACAATACTAGGAAATGTAGCATTTATGGTTGGCATGCTCCAAGAGATAGTAGCACATCCGATTCTAGGTTTTTACATGGATCGTTTGGCAATAATCCATGCTCAACAGACATGTCATGTGCGTATTGCTGGATTCTGTCTCGGTCAGCTCAGTCTCAAATGATAAGTTACTACTAGGATCACTAGAGTTGTTAGCTACGGTGGCGGTCGATTGACTCGATTCAGCTACGGTGGCGGTCGATTCAGCTACGGGGGCGGTCGATTCAGCTACGGTGGCAGTCGATTCAGCGTCATTGGCCTGAACAGTTTCTGGACATTCAGATTTGTCATCGTTAGTACTATCAGTATCACTTCTTCTGGCTTTAGGGAAGAATGCTGTGATTTTAGATGTATGTGCGCGTTTCATGGCTGTAAATAGTGTCTATGTCAACTTCCTTGAAAACTACATAACTACAAATGTCAAATTAGCGTAGTAGCACTGTTATCTGTTTGTACGTTGAACCCGAAAGATTCAATGATCAAAATCAAATACATGTTGGAAAAGAATGGCATATCGACGATATGCCATTCTTTTCCAGAGCCAGCAGCAAAGAGTTTAAGAGTCAAAGACCATAGTGCACAATTTGGAAATAATTCTGCTGGAAGATGTTGCTGTCTATGCTCCAGCAAAATTGTTTCCAAAATATGTACTCGTTTGTCTATAAAAGTTAAAAAAAATAAAATTTTGAAGTCTGAATGCTATGATGTAAAACGATTTGTTGAACAGTTTGACACTAATTTGACTTGAAATATTTGCGATTTTGTCACAACGCAATTGGATTTCAGTCAAATTAGTTTCAAAATGTCCAGCTTTCCTGTAGGCCTAATGCTGTCTTTTGACTTACATTCGAGATTACTGAATCTTGAGGGTTCAATGAAAAACAATATTACGCGACAGGCTATTATAAATGTCCTTGTATGTCACAGACATTTCATTGTCGACTTTTGCTACTCACTAGCTTTAAGCTTGACTTATGGCACAATTAAAATTATAATCATGCGAGGCGATTGTTGATAAAAGTGCACAGGTCAGTCAGTGCATGCAACAGTCTGACTGTCTGAACAGAGCTGCGCAGCACGAGGCTGATGCAATAGTGATGTAACTAACGCATTTGGAAGGCGGAATGAATCATGGAAATTAATATATATTAATACATCACAAATTTCAAATAATGATTCCCGAATCCCGATGTCGCGCGCACGTTTCCCCCCCCCCCCCCCCCCCCCCCCCTATGGCTTCGCCTATGGCTCAAATGATGAAGCCAGTCAAAGAGGGGAGTGGTATATTGAATCACCAGCTGGACATGATATTTACAAAGCTACCAGTAGAACGGTGAAGCCATCTAAACACATACTGCTGGACATGGGCTTGAAGAGTATTACTGGTTCCAGGAGGGTTCCACAAATTGTTAATCGCTTCGGCCATTGTGTAGGATATCATACTGCAGAATAGAGCTTGGCGTGAATACCGTCCATAATGTTTGAGAAATATATTCATAAAATCTGACTTGACCAAGGGTAAATAAGTGCTAATAGTGCCAAAAATACAGGCATCCCTAACTATTAGCCGAGTTGAGGTGAAATTGTCGTTGTAAAAACAAACATCAAGACGTCAATTACAAAATAATGACAGGCAGAATTGTATGTCAAACGTACGTCTTGAAAGTCTCACGGTAAAATTGCTTTATTTAAAACATCTAAACTCATTCTCTGGCCGTCCGCTGGTAGTAATTACACTATAATATATTCCCTATTCCCGTTTCTATTATTTGTAATTTATTACTCCAAGTATTTTGTCACCAAACAAACACGCTAGAATAACAAAATAACTTACAATAACTTACGTGCTATTCAAACACAACAGCGATCTCGCAAAGACGTATCTGATTGGTTGTTCATGAACTAGACCGTGGGAAAATAAATTACTATGCTAAATTATCAATGAAACTTTACTAAAACGTAGTATTTGCTCGCGCTGTTTTGATCACGTGCTAATTTATTAACAACGAGCAGCGTTGAAGTCGTTATTTTTTATTTTTCTGGCTTGTTTTAAAAATTTCTTTAAGGATTAAATCTAGTTTAAGTAACGACACCTAAAAATTATAGTGTTTTAGTTTTTGTAATTCATTTTTCAACTGGCTACACGTCGGAAGTTCGCGGAAATAGCTTTTTACACGCATTGTTCACGTGAGATTTTCGCGAGTAACAGAATATACGACTCCAACAGAAATAAAAGAGTACAACACTCGCCCCGTTTAAATACTCGCGGATTTTGTCTGGACTCTGTTTATCAAAGCGCTCGACTGTCAAAATAAAATATACCGGTTGCTGGTCGCACGCATTAATAGCAAGAACAATCCAGATTGAAAATAGTGTACCCAATGTCTCAAACAGCGGGTTACAGTTAGCGAGTCGACCACACCCTTTGACCGATATTCCCGTGAATGATATTATGTCAATAAAAATAGCGACCTAATAAAATCGTGAAACTAAACTGAAGCCATGTTTTTCTTCTCTAAATCAAGAAGCCGTTTTTTTGTTTTTTACCTACATTTACCGTTGATTGGAGATAAGGAAATGGAAAAAATTGTTCTAATTTCGTGGCATGCCTCAAGCTCAGATGACGGTATACCGTGGTACCGCGGTATTTTTTCATGGTACCGATACCGTCATGTAAATATCAATACGCCCAGCTCTACTGCAGAAGAATATGAGAAACAGATCGCCGCTAAAATTATTGAGAAAAATCGAGTTCTTCCTGATGACGTAGAAGCAAATAAATGACTAAGCACGAACTAGGCATGGGACAACTGTAATGAATCAATGTATCATGACACACAAGGCATCTGTGTCTAAAATTAATTTCCAATTATATCCTTATCAACGGCAACAACAGTAACATCCAATACAAGCTCGACATAATCCACAACTGAAGCCATATCATTAGGTCATATCACGTCAACAACAGCAATGACTACACTTCCTATTCCTATGAACAAGCAAAATAAGAGAAGTCTTGAAATACCAGATCCAGAACTCGAACCAGTGAGAAAGAAACTTAAGATATCAAACCTTTCCTTCGATATACATACAATGGGCAAGTCTGTAAACTACAAAGTATGTGTTGCCAGAGATGTTGCATGGATAATATCTTGCAAAACAAACAACCAAACACCAATGTGGTCTAGCTGGAACTCCACAATGACCAGAGATGATTTACCAGCTCAGAAGATAGGCTATTTAGCGGACATTGGAGTATCTCCTACACGACATGACGCAGTGAACGAAACGATTAGAAGAAACGCGACCCTTGCTGAAGAGTGTAAGGAGGATTGTATTGTATTGACCTATGACTTGGCTATAGCCAAGCCAGCTTGCCAGTGGCAGGACACGATGCGGCCTAAGTATGTCAATGTTTTTATTTGTTTCGGAGCTTTCCATATTATGTTCTGATATCTGTCAGCAATGGGGTACCTTGTAGATGGGTCAGGTGCAGCTCACATTTTAATGGAAGGTGGTGCCCTCAGCAAGGGTTTTGCCTTTCTGTCAGGAAAACACTATAAATAGGCAAGAAGTCTGCACGTGCTCCTAGCAACCGATATGTGGAGCAAGCATATGGATTTGTGCTTGCAACTAGAAGACGCAAATGATAGCTATGGACATTTCATTGAAGCCCTAAAGACTGTCCAAGCAACACCATCCCCTGAAATGATGAAAGATAATGGATGAGACAGATGAGTACATAGCTTCCATGATAGCATATGAAAGTTTCTGCGATGATACCAGAGCTGGCAAGCATGGTGTTAATGCACAGTTCTAGAGGAACTACATTGACATGGTCGATAGATACATGCTGTTCAGTAGAGCTATACGAACAAATGATGTGGATCATTTTAGGTTCATGCTTGGGAAAATCGTCACAATTATGCACACTACATGTGCTTGTATTATCTCAGACTCTTGAACATTGATACCACACATCCTGGCATTAGGCAACAACTTGAACGAGGTGGTTTATCTGTTAGCTAGTCATTGAATTCCTTTCCCAGGTAACCAGTGGATCAAGCACTAGCGTACACTTCCCATCAAAGTCAAGAAGCAACCAGGCGTTGAACAACTACTAGATCAGCTAGAAGTACCATAGTAAGGATTCTGTTTGAGAACGCAGCAATAAAGGATTCTAATCCAAGCCATGAACTACGAAAGTCAAAAGTGAGTAAATTCCAAAAAGATTTGGAAAACATTTCTAAAATGATTGAGACTACTATAAATCCTTTTGTTGAGTCACAGCTCGAAGACAGAAATTTGTACTGCCTATCGGATGGCAAGAAAATGCCAGATGAAGTAAAACATGGCATGCTAAATCACTTTGTTTTGTGGAAAAGGTTGGAAGATTAGTTCCTCCAAGAATGATTAGAGGATCCTACGAGGTTTGAAAGAACACTACAAAGAAGAAATGTCCGAAAACTTGCCAGTGCTGCCATCAAGAGCAAAGTAAGAGGTAAAGATGAGAAGACTGTTGAACTGAAGACAACACGGGTCTTGCTGGGTTGATTAGTCTATCTTGCTTGTACCAGAAAGATTGAGCTTGTAAAAGTGTTTCCTTTTCCACTTACCCCGGTTCCCCTCTCTTTGGCCAGTATTTATGGCATGGTGAACAAGACCCTAAAGTACAAAATCTCCAAACACCTTGACACTTTGATTACACATAGAGAGCCGACAACAGTTGATAAATTCTTTATGATGCCATGTTTATAATTCAGTCACTGCCTTCCGACTTGCCTCATAATTTTGGAAATGTAGCAGAGATGGTCCTAAAGATCATATGCAGTACACATGCAAGTGAAGTACACTTTGTCTATGACAGTTATGTGAAAAGCATCAAGAATATTGAACAGCAGGCAAGAGGTATCAAATGTTGGATCATTTCACATCAGTGACCCAAATCCGTTACGTTCTAAGACTTCAGACATGCCTTGAGATCGCCACATTTTTAAACTGCACTTATCAAGTTCTTCATTGAGGGGTGGAAAGATAGAAATTATGCACCTATCATAGAACAAAAGACAGTTGTTGTTGCACATGCGGAGCAGTGTTTTCAGTATACAGCAACTCTATCAGGAAATGTAGAACACAATGAGTCACATGAGACTGGACAAAACTGGCCAAAGGTTAGCCATATTGATCAGATTATTATTCCTTGGCCAAATCTTGGCCACAAAATACTAGTGTAAAGGATTCTCACATTAATTAGCTACAAAATGATAACACCAAAATCGTCCATTTAAAAATCTCAGATTTTTTGCCATATTTGGCAATTTGTGTGTTACATGGTGTCAACACTGTTTATATCTTGTAAATACAACCTATATTATGTGATTCATTACCATTTAAACATAGATGGGCATCATCAAAACACGCACATGCGGACAATGGCCAAAATGGCAATTTTGTCTTGTATAGGGTCAATATGACTGTCTTCTTTGGAATCTGCAGTCTTTTTTTCTACATAGAATAGGCTTGTTAAACCATCCTTACCTGAAATTCTGATTAAAGCCATATATCTCTTGGAATAGTATATAAGAACTCGTTCGATGCCCCTAGTTCTGTTCTATTATGCAATTCCCTTCCTTCAGATACATCATACATGTAGATCGTCGAAGCGAACCTCCCACTAGGATTAAAGTGGCGTGGTAGATCTAAAAGTAGTATATTGATGTGATAGACCTCACATGTGATAGGTGAAGAACTGAGAGACATCATATCTTCCACATGGATATGGCGTGGCCGAGCTGGGGTGTGTGATTGTTATGCATATGGCATTTGACCATTGTTTTAAAATGACTGCATAGTGTATTGCGCTCGCCCACTAGGCAACGCCTACTTTCATATTAACTCGAATAATATTGAAGGTGTACTGAATAAAAATGGCTATTATTGACTTTTTAGTAAGACAGTTGACCGAGGTGAACATGACGTTATGATGGTAACCTGAAAACGAATTATACGGAATTACATTTAAGTATACTTCGTAGGAGTCGGTGGAAGGTGGTTGTACTTATAATAGGAAAGATGAACTGACATGTCACATCAATAGAGACCATAAACCTTTGAGAGCATATCATAATCAATGTAATAAACTGTTTACTGCTCGGCAATTCGGCGTAACCCATTCGACAGCCGAAGTTCAGTGTTCATTTAGGGGCAACGAAATTATTATGAAAAAGGACGAACTTGTGACAATTCTAGCCGACAAACCTCCTATATCAGTAATCGGTGCGAAAAGCAGTAAATCTTGTAAACGTAAACTGCCATCAACAACAGCACCATCATCATCATCTGCGATTGTTCCACTAGTTACGGCGCCACCTCCGGATTCTCGTGTGGTTATCAGTCCAGTGTCATTATCTCAGTTCCAGCCATTATCTTCGGATGAACAAGGACGATTACAAATCGTGTCCAGTGATCTGGATGGCTTGACAACTTCAGCACCCAACACACCAGTACCATCCTAATCCATCGTACCAACCACGCTCGAGCAGGAATGATCGACTTCCATTGACCAACCATCCATATCAACAGTTTCGGTTTCAAAGAAACATAAACCCGCCTTAAGTGATGGCTAAAACCGTTCATGTGTCTTCGGTCACATAAATAATATGTAACCAAAAGTGTAACCAGCACTTTCCCTCTTCACCTCTCTATAATGACCATAGCGGTTCGTATGCATAACAGGTGTACTATAGCGTGATTGGAAAACGTTAGAGTCTGTGAGATCACCTACCGCATATGCACAATAAACTAGATAGGTCAGCCACGCTGTACTGTGAGTATGGAGTTGGCATCTTTACTGTATATTATATTCCCCGAGTTTGCCAAATCGCGAATACGGATCCTTATCGCTCCATCTTTGGGTCAAATCTAAAACAAAATATTCTCCGCAATACAAATCTGCTGTCAGATTTAAAATCAGATACAGGATGGCAGAGATATCATCTAATATAAAGATAGGCACATGTATTACTGCCCGCACTACAATTAACCCTGTAGTACTTATGATATCATAGACACATGATTGCTGGTTTTGCCTGGTTGTTACAACTTGCGTCGGATTGGCTGTAACATGATTCTGGAGTGTTCTCATTGGTCACCCAAAACTATAAAAGGGCCAACTTCATCCCATAAAATCAGTCGAGATAAAGTGGTCATTCAGTACGGACATATATTGAAAAAATATCCAGCACACGTTGCACCTCTATAAGCATCTACTACAATGTGGGACTACCAGTAAATCCTTGTGTCATTTGAAGACTCAAATTTTGCCGTCCAAACTTGGGCTAAAACTGAACTATATAAATTGGTGGAGCCAGTACTGTAGGTTAGCTGAAGAGCTCGCCAGAATCCTATGGATGGCGCATACACAAAGATACTCAAACTTATATTGCGAACTGACTCGTGAGCCGTCCTATAGCCACGATTTTATCTAGCCATAACTTACCCATACCACAACTGAAAAGTGGTATAACAACACATATTGCAGTAGCGGCAAAAAACGGTACTGCCTCGCTTCCGGCCAATCCACTTGCCCCAAAAAGACTGTGTCAACATATATGATCGAGCAGATTCTTCTAGGCTGAACTCGTTAATACTGTTGCATTTCTTTTCTTCACTGTTCTGAACATTGCTTGCCGTGCAGCACCTGAACTTACCGCACAGTTCACCATGTACAGAACTCCAACTACATCGTGAAGCTTTCGTATTCCTTCGCCAAACTCTCATGCTACGTCCAACATCTTCAACCTGCATTGCGCAACAGACCTCTTCATACCGTTGTTCTTTACTACAATCGCAATACGTTATTGTCTTTTTCCACTGTAAAGATTTTGCTGTGCCTTTTGTGCCATTTTCACTTTCATGCACCGATGACTATCAGGCCAACTTGAAAGTCATTTGTTTCCCCTTGCATATTTCTTTAGTTATGCTGACGACTATTAGACATTTTTATGGCCAGTTATGGCCCATTGCCAAATAACTATTGTCCCATTTTTCATGGCCTGTGCTGCTTTTCTTTTTAGAACTTATATATAATTACATCTTTGCCACCAATCATTATGTTTTATATATTGTACTCGCATATGGCCTATGCCGTTTAAGATAACTCCCCAACAATAGTGCACTAACTTTAAGAATTCTTAATATCAACATTCCACATTAGGAAACCCTTCTTATGCCTAAAATGACACAAGTTCGGTATAATCTAACCCAGGTAGTAGCTCAGCTATTTGCGTTAGAATTCTGTCAAGAAGCTGAGCAAATTGCTGTATTTAATAAGCGGCTGTTTATTGTAAAGCCAGCTTCAGGTACCACAAACGTCTAGTGGCTAAATACCTGTAAAAGAGTCCAAAAAGGGCCATAAAAGAGCCAAAAGAGCCACCAGCAATCATCTCACTTTATGACTAACTCTGGCCCATCTTCGGATGATTATATTATATTATATTCACTAAGTCCCTCCTTCGGTTCGGTTGCGCCATCGCTGAAATCGCTGAGGTTTCTTGGTGAAGACAATCGTAACAAAGACGCATCAGACATCACTTTGTATCTCACGATACCTCCAGGATAATAACTTTCTGCCAAAGTAAGAATTGTAGCTCGAGCGTCTCCACGCCATCCCGCCTCAGCATCTTTTGCGTCGGACCCATACCCATGGTACGCGCCGACGCAATGACATTGCTGGTTAGTCGGACTCAGGGATGTGGGAGGAAGAGTGGGTGCTACCGGGGGATACAGCGACTGGCCTCTAGGACCAGTGGAACAATCATGTTCCAGTAGGGCCAGGCGAGCATTCCTGCCAAAATTGAAGACCACCGTCTCCTCCCAGCTTTCCGTCTGTCCCGTATGTCTTTGCATAATCAGTTAATTTGTCAATACCTTTTTAAAATAAGGCTTTAGAGCACAGCGAGTTGAGGGCTGACTAATTTAAGAAAATTGTTGTTTTACTACCAGAGGTAGAGTGAGATTACTAATCAGCGTGATTGATGCCTATAGGATACATGAAATGTGATTGATGGATCCAGAATTCTTCATGATCCTTGTGGAAAGCAGTTGCTTCCATGCTGTCAAGGTCGTGACGTGGATTTACAATGGTTTCTGTGAATCTCGCTGGGTTGATGGAAGACGTGCTTGCCGCATTGGGAAAGTATAAAAGGAAGGCCCAAACTGTGTTTTGGCATCCAGACTCAAACTTACACACACGTCCGCATCAGGAACAATAAGCGCTACCAAGGTTTTTGAAGAATTCTAATTTAAGAAAATAGTTCGAAGTGGCCTTTAAGCGCTGATGAGATGATCAGGCGCAAAACTTGTTCATGTATATATAAATAAGAGGGTATAAGTTGTCCTAAGGAGGGACAGCCCCGCACCCTTGAGGTGTTAGGCTAAAAACTTACTAAGTATAAAAACCTGTAGGCAGGATATTTCTTGTTATGAGGACTATGTGCCTCGTGCTTGCCTCCGACAAAAATACAATTGATAACCTACTCTATAATGAGAAGGTGTTGCATCAACGAGAGTACAGCCTTGCGCGGGCCTCCATCTCAGGAACAACTCCACGCCAAAGGCGGAGGAGGAGGATCAGCATAATGATCATCAGAAACCGACAATGAAAAAAGGTGGGATGAATTGTATGTGTGTCCAAATTATATATCGGGATGCGTACCGTATTATGTGTTGATAGACACGGCTAGATGATTTCAAGAGAAGTCGTTCTGGCTGAATCTCGATTGGTAAGTTAGTAGGTGCCACTTTATTTCGGTGGGCCTGATGGAGCTAGACTATACAATTAAGTTTTAGGCCCAGACACAGAGATGTTTAGGCCGCTAATGGCTTATTACTACTTAACTTTTTACACAGGCCGTCTTCCTGGCATATGTGCTCGAGTCCCCGTCTTGGGTCTGACTCATTGAACAACCATTTCAGGCTGACCGCACGTACAAGAATGTCAGGGAGACTGGTACTGAAGCCGAAGAGCGACTCCCGACAGGTGCGTTAAGTAAGCACCGTATCTATTTGTGGCAGGCCGAAGAAGCGAACAGCTGACTATGGCGACCTTCCCGAGAGGTGTGGAGGCCTAATAGTTCTCTCAGGCACCTAAGAGTTAGACAGCCATCTCGTCTTTTGCCGTCACCTGGAGTGTCGAGAATGAGACATTTAGACTTGTTCCCTGGGTGCTAACTTTTAGCTGCATTAGGGTTATGTTGAAAATGCCCAAAGGTTCACTGCTAGGGTCGTGCTACTATAATTAATTTGTTCGCAGTGAAAAACATACTTTGGCTTAAAGACTACTCTCTTAGGTACCAGTGAAGGTACTAGGGCAATGTGTGAAATGTCTGCTTTGGTCCTAGCCATCGAGAAACCCCAGTAGTTTCGAAGATCGGCTCTAACCAAATCGGCGGAGGGAGTTACCAAGACAAATATTTGGCCAGATGGCCGGAGAGGTGTAGGAAGAGAAACTGTTCAGAAGAATTAGAAGGCTGTAAAAGATTGCTGGCCAAGTATATAAAAACGGTCCACTTATGTAACAGTCATGGAGCCGTGAAAGTGACTACATTTAACAGTCGACGTTCGGTGCAGCAGTCATCCCTAACTACTGATAAGTCCTATATTGGATATCTGAGCTTATATAACGTTTAGGGAATTATGCCGTTTCATGTGTCTATAGACATAGGCGTGAGAAATGGTCCTAATCAAAAACTGTCGCTGTTAAGAATCTGCTAATGCGTGAGTTATTAATAACTAACTAACGATAGAAAATTGTTCTAGATAAAAATGTTCTAGAAACAGTGCTCGTGTTACAATCTATGCAGTTAAAAAGACAATTAGCTCTAAACTGACCTGGAGCACCTACTTGTAATCGGTGCGGAAAATGAATAATACAATAACTTAAATTCACCTTTTAGTCATTGGCGAGATATGTAAAAAACTAATTGGCAAAAATGTAGGTGCCTAACAAAACGTCCTAACGCTTTCCTGTTAATGGCAACTGACAATGTTCTAGCACTCAGTGTTGGTGCAGTTAGAGCTCAATGGAAACGTCTTTACTGGTCCTAGCACCTATTAGTCATCAGTGCTATTTATCGGTGCCTTGCTCAACAGCGTGGACGGGAGATGATTGGGTAGAAGCTTATGTGTTGAAGAAGTTAATTGCTTCCTAAGTGAGTAATTATGATCAGCAGATATGTAGATTGGTTTCTGTTTCTAGAAAGTCTGCGAACGGTTTGGGTGCCGAAATGAAACAGAAGATGAGGGCACATGTATACTACGGGTTGAAGTGCCTGGTTGTGAAAGTTAATAGAACATGTCACAAGACGAACGGTGTCGCAGCTCAGAAGCGGCAACGCAGCTCAGAAGCGGTCTCAAATGCAATTGAAATTTGGCTTAGTATAACATATTCCTAAGCTCTTAGTCTATGAATAGCACTAGATGCGTGCTGGGAGGGACCATATTTTAGTGTGGATCGTACAAGTATTGGCGAGATATCGTCAAATGGCCTGGAAATGGCCCACGAGTCAAATTTAGGATGGTAAGTTAAAAAACGGTGCATCTGTTTTGCAGTTTTCTCAGTCATCAGTTTTTGTGAGTGAGGTGTGAGAGCCAGTTTAAGTCAGCTAAAACTTGTTGCTTTGATTTATACGCCTTTATACAAGGGTCCTTACAAAAACTGTTAGGATGGGTCGGCATATGATCACGGCATCAAATGTTGGACATACTATAAGTCACATTCTAGCATGTACGTAATTGAAGATAGTTTAGTGGTATGACTACCACATCAGACTACCTCCCCGTTCTGTAGCGCGGATTGGCCGGATGGGTACGGACTGTCCCAGCTAGGCTGGGTACGGAACAACCATTCTGGGTACATTCCAAGCACGACCCCTTGGGTAGGATAGCGCGTGTAAAAGGCCATATGAGAAAGGTTCTCTATGAAATGGCTAAGTACATGAGAATGCGTATTGCGCATGCGTGCATCAGAATTTCCTTGACAACACATGTCAGCGTTGGGACAGAATGCGTAATTAAAGTGTACAGAGTTGGTGCACATGATTTCTTTAAATCACTCCTGTCTTGTCGTTCTTGGTACCAACCAGGACCAGAAACGGCCGAGTTATCCTTAAATGGCTCATTGAAATTATTTTCAAAATATTACTGGGACGTCGTAATCTTGTGTATGTATTAAATGAATGGGGAATGCGCCTATCACGTGATAGCATCGTCACCCCTTCTAGCTGCACGCTGATTGGCTATAGATCGCCAGCTGATTGGCTGGACGTCCTGCCTCTGACGTCACGAGTAGTATAAAAGCAGCGAAATATCAAGAATTGAGACCACACTTCAGCGAGAGACAGCCAGTGGTAGGTTGTTGGATCAGTGCAGTGCTAGACGTGGGCAACTGCTTACTGACTGTGGTACCCCACACCGCAACAGTGCCTTTCCGAATTCAGTTCTCCTGCACTGGTCAGCAATCGACATCTACAATCACTAAGTTTTTGTAAGCCCTCAGATGGCCATCTGGCACCAACTAAATAAATAGAACAGACTTCCTCACTACAACACTACAAGAGGAGCCTTCCTGCGAATCAGCCTTGTGGCCCAGATGTAATCTCTACAGCATGTAGAACAAGTGGTGATTCTTGGTGGATCACTCGTTGGATCTTCCGGATCACGCTGAAAAGTGGTATTCAAACTTCCACGCAGCATGTCGCGTGATTAATTAACTTTTAGGCCACAGTCTGGTAGGACTCAAACTGGTGCCCCGCAAGAGCTATGCAATGCATCATACATGGTGTACCTAGAATGCATCATGCATGGTGTACCTAGTTATGTACATGCACTGTTTAATTACAACTGTAGCCCTCTCCGTTAAAGGCAACTTTCAAACTATCATCACCGGACGGACACTTTCTAAATTACTGTTTAAATTAACATACTGGTTATTATGACTGTCTAATGGCCATCCTTCTACAGCCGTTCTTCTTCACCGTCTTGAGAGTGAGCCGCATCAACAGTTCGCCTGCGGAAATTTCCCAGCAACTTCAGTATCATGCCACCACGCGTTCCTCATCTGTAACGCAGCATCTACAGGGATTTATTAACCCTTTCCGTGCCGATGACCAATATGTACTCAAGTAACTATATTATTGTACTATTATATTCAATTATTCTGTTATAGGTACTGATGACTAATAAGTACCTGCCCAGTCGTTTAAGACTGCATTTTATAGTTTCAATCTTTTTACTGTATATATTATCCTTTTTTGTGCTTACAACTAATGAGCACCGCAAGGTCCTGTGACCTGATATACTGTTAGCACTGTGATAGTTAGTTACGTATATGGCAAGTAGCCATCCTAGTTATTTTGTTTTGTTTATATATCTCTAGGACTCAGTACGCTAGGCTACACTATACAGCAACATTTTATCCACATCACTTTCCCCCCAGCACCAATTTTACAATGAGGTCACTGTTCATGCTCACATTGCTCGAGCCTGACATGTGATCGACTAAACCTGGCTATTTTAGCTCGATAGGATAGGTTTAAAGTAGTTAGGGACAATCTCTCCATAAGATACATTTGTGTACGCCTCTTTTCTGCGCTCCTCCAGCCGCAAGGCTTAATAATTGTCCGGACTTCCCATCAACATGTTGGCATGATCCGACTCTGGGAAACTATTGGGGTTTCCGAGCGGCGAAGACCAAAGTGTCGATTTTGCATACATCCCCCTCTGTATTCTCGGATACCAGTTAGGATAGATAACCCCGCCAATGTAGGAAGCACTGTGAAAAGATATAAATATATTATGTAAAACCGGCCTGCAGTGCATCTCTAGGCATTCTGAAACGTAACCCTAACGTCAGGCAAACATTAGTTCCACTACAAACGGGTGACGGACGGGACGCAGATCTCCATCCAACTCTGTACGGTGACTGGATGCGGTCATGGAACCCACCACGCCCTCACGGGAAGGTCACTAAGGATGGATTTCTACCTCATACTCCCCGCCATAAAATACTTGTGCGCTTTCTAAATTGCCTATGTGAATGGTAACTTGTCCTAGTGATGTTATATGTGGTTGCGGGGTGATATGTAACCGGATCGTTATGTGATTCAGAAGCTGTCACTCCATGACATGGCCGCACGCTGCCTTTCTGAGGGAGATGCTATGTGGGGTGACCTTCGAGAAACCTGGCATCCTCGCCAGTTAGACTCATGTGTCAAAAGATAGGTAGGAATCCCTCCCATTTGCGGCCAAAGCTTGGACGCGAATCTAACAACTAAATGGTAGATTAGAAATTATCAGAAGGCCCACATAAATAAAACTGCAACTACCAATGCAGTATCTTTGGACCTACATAAGATTGTGGCCTTTGAATTCTTAGGAAATCATCCGCCCCATCTTCACGTAATCCAGCATGCATCACAATAATTATAATTTCACTAGGTTGACACACACCACACTTAGCTTTTGTTTGAGCAAGAGAGTGGCCCTTTTTGCCAGCTCTCTTCTTCCGCCTCGGCGTTGAAGGCATTTTCCTGTGATGGAGGCCCGCGTGAGGCAATTTCCTCTCGCAACAATCATATTTTTGTTAGGGGTATAATGGTAGTTTAAACTACCTAAGTAGCCTCGTTAGGACGCTCCCTGGCAGGGATCCCTCACGGATATATACAGATCTGTGCGGTACCTCTGATGAGCCCACGTAAACAAGACACCAACTTTGTTCTATGTACTGTATATTTTCTCTCGTCTACTTGCAAACGAGTGCCATTGTTTGTATAGTGTTTATGTTTTGATTCATTATTATGTCCAGACTCCTAAATTAAGTTATGGACCGTCATACCGGTGACACCAATAGTTGGGATGAGACCATGAGGTTCAATCTCGGCAGCAATGGTCACCTTACGACATCCCCCGCTTGTCCTTGTGGAGAAGCAGAACAGACCACAGAGCACATACTTCAATGTTGCAGTACGTATCAGCTGCTGAGAGAAGAGATCTGGCCTTTGTCAACCTCTTTTCTTGAAAGGCTGTATGGGCCTGTGGAAGAACTGCAGAAAACCACAGATTTCATCTTGAGAACGGCTCTCCAAGTGTGATGCCAGCGATCGAAAAGAAGAAGAAGTCACATGGCCCCAGTGGAACATTATCATTCCACTGGCTCTAGAAGCCGGTCTTTGTACTTTTCAGCGAGTCGTGATCCGCAACCCCAAGAACCGTAGCTATCAGCCCTCCCACACATCCTGTACATGCGGTGTAATGGGGTGGAGCAACATAACGGACCAGCATGTACCCCCGCGAGCTACAGTCCCAACTGAGGAACTGTACTCCATCGAGTCATTATATACTCTCCTGTGGCCAGTTATCAGCCTTAGCAATGAACCTTGGTCAACTTACATTTAAACCTGAATTCAGCTCTAACTATTAACTCCCAGGAATGAGGTCTATACGGCTTGATTCTGATACATCGGCTCATGGCAAAAGACACGCCATGCAGGCCAATTCTTTGGTGACTTAGAATCGTCGAGTGGACCCTCCACGCTTTCCAAGCAAGTCTCCCTGTGTTCAACAAAACATTAGATAGTATCCTTCTGAAGGACCGCTAACTACAGCAGCATCCACCTAACTTTATTAGTTTGGACATTCGGCCTGACCAGTATTTGTGGAGACTGACCAGCCATTCCTGGTAAAACAGTGTACACTGCGTGTATATAAGTTATGCAAGCACTTCCCAATACACTTTTTGTTTTATCCAACTTCGTTTGAATAGACATATATAGATGGAGGCATGTGTGAGGCATATATGCTCTCTATTTCTTCTCTAGGTATTATAAGATAAGAGGAAGCATAGGCGAGATATTTATCAGCTAGGACTTGCAATTCTCACTAAACCTGCCAGTCGAACATTGGCGTAATCCGACCTAAACAGCCCTCGGCAGCACCACTGATTGTGCCGAACTACGACATCACTAAAACAGAATAAATCAGTGACATGATGTACACGTGACACACAGGGCTTACGAATAGCATGGACGAGATGGTGGTATGGAACCACAGTGCATGCAGTAATGCCTGCACGACCTCACTGGAATGTGATCATTCCACTGATCCTCGAGACCGGCTTTGGTACTCATCGGAGTGTCCGAATCTCACCTCCAATGAATGGGGAATTCTGAGAGCCAACCAGTGAATCTGTCAGTATGATCCATACCTTGCGTCCATCCTGGAACTTCTCTGTGTGAAACAACTCGAAGGCGCCGACGTGACACGTATATAGGGCATTTTGACCATGGACAAATTCATCCTATTGCTTAAAGGAGTACATGATGCCTGCGTTTGCCTATAGGCAACGCCTATTTTCATATTATATAGTTGGTTTTCATATTTAAGGACTTCAGAGGCTTGGTACAGACTCCAGTCAGAGTAAATTTTGTGTATTCTAGTGACGAAACGGTCGATAAATGTATTCCTCAAAAGACAAAAAGACAAGAACCACAGTACAAACAGACAAGTAGCAAATTGATGATCAGTAGTATAAAAATAACATTGAAAAACAAAAGACAGGCATTTGACAGATTCAGAGCCACCAGAGATGAAGCACACTACAAAGAATATGTAAAATGTCGAAATCAATTAAAGTGTGGGGTAAAAAAAGCAATGCAAGATTTAGAAAACGACATCACCAAAAAATCAAAAACCGACCCCAAAGCCTTCTACAGCCATGTTAAATCCAAGCTGAGGACGATTTCAGGTGTCACTGATCTAAAAATAGACAACAATGCAACAACCAAGACTGATGCAGAGAAGCCATGCGAGCTAAACTCATACTTCACGAGTGTATTTACGCAGGAAGTCACAAGTAACATATCCCAACTAAAGAATGTATAATATTCTGCTGTACTCGACCTGATTAAGATTGAAGAACACAAAGTCAGAAAAATGCTTGAAAATCTTTCTTTGTCAAACTCGCAAGTGCCAGATCAGATACACCCTAGAGTTCTAAAGCAGACACGTCAATTTATTTCCAAACCCTTGGCAATCTTAATTAACATGTCACTCAAAGAAGGAGCTGTCCCACAGGACTTGAAAGACGGACAGGTTACACCGATCTTTAAAAAAAGTCAACAAGGCATTGGTCAGTAATTACAGACCAGTGAGTCTAATCTCAGGCATGTGCAAAACTATGGAGTGGTTCATCAGACAGAAACTAATGACTCACATGTCAAGTATCATACCTGATTATCAACATGGATTTGTCAATGGCCACTCCTGTACAACACACGTCCTTGAAACATTGGACTACTGTGTGAATGTACTCGACAGTAGGGTACCACTTGATGTTATCTACTTGGACTTCAGCAAAGCATTTGATACTGTTCCACATCAAGGATTATTTAGTAAGCTGAAGAGACATGGCATCCATGGCGAAGTTTTAAACTGGATACAGGCATTCCTCTGTAACCGTACACAAAGAGTAGTGGTCAACGGCTCATACTCATCTATTTTATTAATGATACCAAACTGTTTTCAAAGATTTTGACGTTGGGAGACCACGACCAGCTCCAGGGTGATCTGAATCTACTGAAAGAATGGGCCAACAACTGGCAACTGAGGTTTAATGCTACAAAATCTAAAGTTATGCATTTGGGTAGAACAAAAGCCAAATACAAATACACCATGCAAGAAAGGTCTGACGCTGTAACCCTGGAGGAAACTACACGTGAGAAAGATCTTGGTGTCTATGTTGATAGCGCATTAAAGTTCAATCAAGAAGCTGAGACAGCAGCGAACAAAGCAAATAAATTAGTCGGCATGATCCGCAGTTCCTTTGACTTCCTAAATCCAAGCAGAGTCCATCTACTCTACAAAAGCCACTTGGAATATTGAAACATCGTCTGGTCACCTCCATACAAAAAAGGTATAAACACCCTAAAAAATGTTCAACGTAGAGCAGCAAAAACCATTCCAGGGCTAAAAGACCGCCTGAAATTCCTGAAACTGCCAAGTTAAATTTATCGACGTCTATGTGGTGACATTATCATCAAGGCTTACAAATACACATACTGCATATACAAGGTTGATGCCGAGAGCCTTCTGCCATCTGACAAATGCGACCGAACCTGTGGCAATAGCTTCAAACCACACAAGCAGCAATTCAACACTAACACCAGAAAACATTTGCATTGGATCAACCACTGGAGTAGTCTTCCTGATACTGTGGTAACCGCTCAAACTCTCAACACCTTTAAAAGTTGGCTGGACAAATACTTTGACAACGAGGCTTACACAGCACAGTTCCCAATCTACCCGTCCCCACCGAAAATGTTGAGCAGGTACAACAAATCGACGAAGAAGAAAGTGAAGACCTGCCTTAGATTCCGTAGGAGGTGCAAAAAATAGTTTCAATAGATCGCTCTAACAGAGTGCTCTGGAACAAAACTATTCTCTATGGAACGATAATGTTGCTAAGAAAACTGTATCCCAACATTCTTTGCATGACACGCTTATGACGTAATATATGCCTCTGTGACGTATGACATTGTTTCACATGCAATTACATCACAGATTGAAAACATGTTTTGCTTTTCGCGAGTCACCTCCAAACATGTGTTTCGCGAAATAGCAGAGGGCCCTAACAAAACATATCGTTCCATAGGAGAGGCAGGTTTCCACCTCGCTAATCTAGCAGCGTGCTCGGGAGCGCTTTCCCTACAGAATGAGCTCCTGCTAAGGCTGTCTAGCCTATCAAGCAGAAGACTACGTAACTATGGCTGTATTCGACTGGGCAGAAACTTAGAGTATATTCGCTCCATAGAGTATATTTTTTATTCAACTGGTATTTCCCGGGAAAAAATAGAGTGTGAATGAAGCTAGGTCCAAAACGTGTGGCATGTTTCATGAAGAATGTCACGTGATGCAAAATTTGAAAATGCGGGAGCTAAATTCTACTATTAGTCAGCATTCACTATGTCTGAAAACTGCACTGAAAGGTGGATTTTATCTCCATAATAGAAAATTTAGGTGATTTAGTCGGTTGCTGCACCTTCCACACTGCTAGTTTTTTGTATTGGACTAGTACATTTGCGTAGAGCACATTTTGGCAACTTCGTGAGTAAATTTACTCTATGGGAAAGTCTGAGTTGAATACAGCCAATGGCTGTATTCGACTGGATGAAAAGATAGAGTAAATTGGCTCCATAGAGTATATTTTTTATTCGACTGGTTTTTCCCGGGGAAAAAATAGAACATGAAACAAGCCAGGGACAAAATGTGTGGCATGTTTCATGAAGCATGTCACGCAATGCAAAATTTGAAAATACGGGATGTAGGAGCTGAATTCTACTATTATTCAGCATTTACTATGTCTGAAAACAGCGTTGAAAGGTGGATTTTACTTTCAAGATAGTAAAATTTAGACGATTTAGTCGGTTTCTGTACCTTCCATACTGCTAGGGTTTTTTCATTTGACTGGTAAAATCCACCTTTCAGCGCTGTTTTCAGATATAGTGAATACTGAATAATACTAAAATTCAGCTTCTAAGTCCCACATTTAGAAATTTTGCACCACGTGACATACTTCATGAAACATGCCGCACATTTTGGCCCTGGCTTGCTTCGTGCTCCGAGAAATACCAGTCGAATAAAAAATATACTCTATGGAGCCAATTTACTCTAACCTTTCACCCAGCCGAAACAGTCAATGTAACACCACAAATCTAAATGAAAATGCATTTTCAGTTTCTATTCAAAATTCAGCTTGACCTGTCATGTATTATTTTATGCTATTTTCCTTGCAAATATATTCTCTGTTCTCAGGCATTGAAATGTAAGGGCTGAAGAGCGTTTAACTACAGCACCCTGAGTAAACACCCATATGGTAACAATAATCAATATGTTGCATGTTTAATATGGTATACATAATAAATTATTTTCTTTTCAGGGTTCCTCTTTGAAAGCGTTAATAGTCGTCCTAATATGTAAAATGAACCAAATCCGGATTATATAAGTGGTTACATGGCAGCAAATAATGACAGATCAAAGTATGGCATTGTTTGCCGCCAGGACATCATTTATATCTTACTTTCTGATATTCACTGCTCACCAGATGATTACGAGTCTGCTAATAAATGGATCACCTCAATTTTTACCTTGGGTAACTTCTCTGAAATTCCTATATTAACCCACACGGATTCCCATAAAGCTCGAAAATGCATTCATAGATTCATCTCTAAATTCTGACCCTAATATTCATTCACTTATTATCCTATTCCCCAATAGTCAACTGTTCACTGCGATCAATATTTTATATGCAACAGCCTGTTGGCCTGTGATACTGATTAACTGGAAGCTATGATGCTTTATAATCAATGCGGAAGCTTGCAGTAACCTAGTATCAGTAACCTCAACACTATACGTTAACATGTTTATCCTCGTCAAGCCTAATATAAATATGAATATAGTATCTAATCTCCTCCTCTAAATCCAAATTTAAAACTGCTGTTTATCCACAGAAACAGAGTGTCCAGAGTTATATAGCCTGGAAAATTGTATCCACAAAATAGTAAGATGGTTAAAATGTAGCCCATCAAGTGTAGACAAAACATGGTTATGGTAGTGTGGGCATGTTTATTTGAAGGTTGGTCATGACCCGTCCAGTAGAACAGCAGTTATTTCAAAATGTGATAACAAATTCAAAAATGTCTTAAGAACAACAAGAACAAATTCTGAGGTGCTTATTGTCATAATACATTTTAATAGAATAATAGTATAAATACGGTCAATATTGTTTATAGCTCCTAGATATTAGATTCTATTGAGTTCAGAACATGAGTGCATGTAAAAAATCAATGATTTTGTTATAGAAGTAAAAAAAATCATAAAAATCATGAAGATCGAAAAAATCTGATTAAATCGAAAAAAGCCGATTTTTTCGAAAAAATCTAGATTTTGTCCAACCCTGCAAATGGGTACACCTAACTTGTTCCAAGCTAAGGACATCTGATTGCGAATTGTTAGAAAATACTGAAGAGCCATGGTGGTGCATCGAATGTAATAAAAGCTTTTTTTCCATTCAATCACTATTAAAATGATATCGATTTTATGTTGACCATATTAGGTGTAAATTACAAAGATAGCTACTTGAACTCTAATGCACACACAATTTCACATATGTTTATAAATCCATTCTAGTTAAATACACAAGACCAATGCACATTTTCTGAAGCAGATACTGAAGACTAAAAAATTGATTTTCAACAGCCTGACTGTAACCATACACCACAAAATGAATTCAATGAAAAAATTATCAAGAGTACAGAATCTGCTTCCTTTTCGGCCCTTCATATTAATATCGACCTATTTTAAAGAATTATGATAAACTAAGTAATTTCCTAGATTCTATAGTATTCATAAATTTAGTAGTGTAGTGATTACTGAGACACGGTTGAAGTCAGTCCACTCAACTTCATTAATAAAAAATAAACTATAAATTCATTGAGAAGTTCAGGCCTATTAAACCTGGAGTCGGTGTAGGCATCTACATAAAGAACAGCATACAGTATATTATGAAGGAAGATTTGTCAACAACAGAAGAATTCATTGAAACTATATTTATTGAAATTCCCGTGGAAAAAAAAATCAAAGAATAAAATTATCGGCGTCACCTACAGGCCTCCTGGAAGTAACAATGATAAATTTATTAAAACCCTAGAACATATTTTTTAAACAATTCTAAATGAAAATAATGCAGCCTATAATATATTGGGAGATTTTAACATTGATTGATTAGAACAAATTTCTATACCCAGGAAGTTTTTAACTTACTAAAACATTTGTCTTCTATCCATTTATATCAAAACCAACAAGAATCACTGAGTTCACAGCTACTGTTATTGACAACATTTTCTAGAATGCCTCTGTAAGTACCAAGAATCAAGCAGGTATTTTCGTTGAGGACATTTCAGACCATCTACCTATTTATTATATGGAGAAAGAAAAAATAAGACATAAATCATTCATAAAGGAAGAAATAACATGCAGAGAATTTAGAAATGATAACATAGAAAAATTTTAAATGAATATGGCAAGTATAAACTGGAATCAGATAATAGAGTGCCAGACATGTGAAGATGCCTACAACACATTCCATACTCTATGTACTAACAGTTATGAATCAAGCTTTCCACTAAAAAACTAAAAAAGTTTAAACAAACCCCTACTAAACCCTGGTTAACAACAAGATTGATAGATGCCTGTCATAAGAAGAATAAGATGTATTTAAATTTTATAAAATTTCCAACAAGAAATAATGATGCGCAATTTAAAAAGTACAGAAACAGATTAAGTCAGATTATCAGGACGGCAACGATAAACTATTACCATTATAAATTTGAAGAGCAAAAGAAAAATATAAAAGAAATGTGGAAATTAATAAAATCACTATTGAATAAACAAAAACCAGTTCAGAAACATCCCGGTTCATTTATAATAATACAATTATAACTGACAAAAAAGAAATTGCAGATAAATTTAATGAATACTTTATAAATATTGTGCCTAATTTATCTTTAAAAAATACAGAGCAGTCATGGAATAAATGTACTACCCGTCCTCAATGTTCCTAACACCTACTGATAATGAAGAAATTTACAAAATCTTAATGATAATTAACCCAATTAAGAGTGCCAGCATTAATAGCTTTAAATGGAAAATATTTAAAAACTGTGTTAGAGAAATATAGCCATGTGTATACAAATTAATTCTACCTTTGCATCTGCTTCACACGTCAATTACAAATTTGAGTTTGAGAGTTGCTATTAATTCTAATATCCCCTTGTTTCCACATTACTGCACCCAGCCGCCCATCATTGCACATATATTATATTTTACCCACTAAGCAATTAAGACATTAACGGAGCGTGGAACAGTATGACTTCAAAAATTCAAACAGCATATGTCTACGTGTCTTACCTTTATTTGCAAAGATGCATGCAAACAGATAAAAAAAAAAGTCAGTATGTCACATGTAACTGCCACTACATAAATAGCATTTGCATTGATGATTTGATTCGGCCTAGATGTACTCCCATATTACTTTATGGACTTGTGTTAATGTCAAAACAACCGAGCTTTAATACAACTGCTCACTCTGCTCTGAGTATTCTAAAAAATCTTGTTTAAAGTGCTAAAGTAAAGTTTATTCATTTTTCGCAAAGAAACAGGCAAAGGGCACAGCTGCCTCCTTGCCCAAAGGGCAACAGGGTGTGGGGTGCGGGAATCACCACCCCACCCCACCCCCGCTTCGCTCCCCCCTCATGCTCTTGGCGCCCCTGCATCCATGATCCAACTATCACTGAATTAAATGTTTGTTACATGTTAAATGTAAAAGGTCCACTGCTGTATGGTATTGGGACATTTCATACCTGGGACGCTTCATCCCTGAGCCATTTTATGCCATGGCCGTTTCATCCTGGGACGATTTGCCTGGGGTGTGCCATCCAAGTTTCGCGATGGGTCGATTTGTACCATTAGTGGGATGGTTCGTCCCTATATGGCGAGAGAGTTTGTCCATGTTATTATTGTAGTGTTCACCAAGACAGCATATTTAATTAGTTTAATCATCACTGTGTTTAAGCTATCATGCATATGATAACTCCATAACCATTTAGTGGTCTTATTTGAAACTTCTTAGGATGACCGGTCTACGCCTGTGTAAGGAATCGCTATTTTCTGAAAACTCATTCATTGCTTTGTCATCATGGCGAGGATATTATGCGTCGTTTGCGGAGCTCTTGTAATCTATTACACTCCTCTAAACTAGTATTATACATTTGATCACCTAATGACATTTCATTTGCTGCTGATAGTGCACACTATTTATCAGCACACTATGAGGAAACCCAACTAAACATTTCATATGTATTCTCCTAAACTTTGTCCCTTTATAATCTAGATACTACAAATTATCGATGATGCAAGATATAGTTCAAGAAATATTCTGCCGAAACAATTTGACTGAAAGCTGGTACTGGATTTTTTCAAAATAATCCATAGCTTATTTTTATAGTTGTTTTACCATAGACACTGGCTTTTCACGGGTTAAATAACAGTCTAGAAATGTCTAGCGTTTAAATGATGCAAATTGCCTGCCTGCTGCAACCAACATGACAGTAATTTCAATTAGCAAGAACTTTAACCATGCAGAGTATTTTGAAAATAATCTGACTGATAGTTGTTTTTGACCACAGCAACTGTTAGACTAATTGTGTTCAACATATTCAATGTGTTAAATATCATCATGGCTCGAGGAGTTAAAATGTCCATATTATCATTACTAAGTGTTACTGCTCGCAGTGGACAAGATACGGTGGAGAAAGTTGAAGAAAAACTGATTGCAGCTGAAAGAAGTTTTCACTTCTTCAGTTGCAGAACACAGTCATTAATCATCATCAAGGGATAATGCCACTACCAATGTATGGCTGGTTTTATTTGCTCATAATAGCCACTAGGAGATTAGATCTTGATGTTTTCAATATGATCAGGCTGGGTTTTCTGTTTGGTCATAAAAACTTGAACTTACCTTTCTCTATGCAGAACTTGATATGAGCACTGCCCACATGTACATGTCTAAATAGCATCACTGAGAAGCCCATCTTTCCATACGCAGTAAGAAATATTAGTCTGGCTATGTTCAAAATTAAATATTTCTGCTTTCTAATATTTTGAAATTAATTTGCCTGGAAGTGGTTACAATACAAGTCAACAACATCATCCAGTAAACTGATTTTCAAAAAGCTTGTCTTGAAATTTGAGTTTCTGTGATTTCATCAGCGGAATCGTTTTCAGTACTACCGATCTAAGGGAAAATGTTTTAAGGTTTGTTCTATTATGGTTGTCATGCAATTGAGAATCTCGGATTCAATACAAATATGTCTGATAAAAAATGACAATTAAACCAAGCACTCGTTCAGAAGTCCAGTGAACCATACACATCCACTTCGTAAAATAATCTTGTAATACGAGGATGTACTTGTTTCTTTCATTCATTGTGTTCAAGGGCCCAAGCACATCAATAGCCACTCACTCCCACAGTGCACCAACGATCTTAATCTGAAGAGGTGCGGAGTGGTGCTGGCCAACAGCTCGTTTTTGACATGGGACACATTTGCCGACCCATGCCTTCACACTATCGCGAATCCCGATCCAGTGGAATATCTGTTTTATCCTAGTTAATGTCCGCTCAACAGCGAGATGTCCCACATTATCGTGTAGTTGTTGTAGAATTGTGTTCCGATAATGCTCTGGAATCAGCAAGCGGTTGTTGATGCAAAGAACACCATCATGAATGTGGCATTCCTCAAACCGCTGGTAGTAGTATTTTGCTGTTGCGGATAGTGGTGTAACAGATTCCTTCCTGGATATTTTGGGTTTGTGCATCTGTTGCTTGTTCGTGAGTGACTGTCTCCATGTTGCACTCTGCGCACCGCAATTTGGGGAACACTGGAGATGGCTGTGTTGTATGTGTCATGGTTGTGGCCACTTCTGGTTCAGCAGTTTGCCAAATCTATGAACCACATTGAAGTTAAAGGCCTGCAGGGATTCCTGCCACCTCGCTACCTGGCCCTCCAGATTTTTTTAGGTTTCTGAGCCAGCATAGTGAAGTGTGATCCATACGGAGGGTAAATGGGCACCCGTACAGAAAGTGTTTGTAATACTTGACAAAGTAGACCGCAGCCAGTAATTCTGTCTTAGTGGTCGCATAATGTTTCTCTGTTTTGTTACGTGAACCATAACCCAGTACCTGCTCCGATCCATCTTCCGTGACCTGAGATAGAACTGTGCTGATGGCATAAGCCGATGCATCAGTGTCTAAGATGAAATCGAGGTTAGGGCTTGGATGAGCGAGAATCGGGGTGGTCGTCAAGAGTTCCTTCAGAGCCCTGAAGGAACCGTCACACTCACTCATCCACTCGAATGGTCGATCCTTTTCAGTGATGTGAAATAAGGGTGATGCAATCTCGCTGAAATGACGGATGTATCAGCGATAGTACTGACAAAGACCAAGGAAGCTCTGAGTTTCTGTGACAGATGCGGTGGTCTACCACTCCACCACTGCTTTTGTTTTTGACGGTTGTGTGGCCACCCCATCACCGGATATGACGTGTCCCAGGAACTCGACGCTCTGTCTGAAAAGACGACATTTCCGTGGTTTGAGATTTAGGTTTGCTGTGCAGAATCGTTATAGCATGGAGTCCAATTTGAAGAGGGATTGCTCAAACGATGGACCAAAAACGATTACGTCGTCGATGTAACACAGATAGATTTCCCATTGCAGGGTAGTTAATACCTGCTCAATGAGATGCTCGAATGTTCCAGGAGCATTGCACAATCCGTAGGGCATCAGAACTGGAAAAGACCGTCTCTACATACGAATGCGGTCTTCTCCATGTCAGCCTCATCCATGGCTACCTGCCAGTACCAACTAGCTAAATCAAGGGTACAAAACCACTTGGCTCTGGACAAGGAATCTAAGGCCTGATCTATCCGAGGTAACGGATACGCGTCTTTGACTCTAAGATCATTAAGGCGGCGGTAGTCTATACAAAACTGCAACGATCCATCCTTTTTGCCTGCTAGTACTATGGGACTGGCCCAGGGGGATGCTGATGATTCAATTATTCCAGTCCGCAACATGTCCTCTACCCGTTGGTGTGCTGTAGTTCGGATCGACCGGTCGGGTATCGGCCGTACCAGCTAAGCTTGGTACGCGCCGCCCGTCTAGGATTCGCTCTCTGAACACGCCCCTCTGGGTAGGGCTATAAGCATATATAGGCCTATGGGAGAGAGAGCGTGTCGAAAAATTACTACGTTCGTTAAAATGCATTATGCGCATGTGCGCGCCAAGACGCTGTTTCTATGGAGCGCGTAGTTGTGACCTAGATAGGATGGCGCTTATAGTGTACCGAGCTGGTACTCTGTAATTCTTATTGATTGTCTGTTCCCGTTAAATCTGGCATTAGTCAAGACCAGAATTCGACGGGCTTTCCAAATCTGTAAACCATTTCAAAATCGGTTGAGAAATGGCTGAGTTATGCAGGAAAACTATTCTTGATTATCTTCAAAATATTGCCATGACGTCAAAACCACATGGACATAAAGCTTCTAGAATGTTCTAGAATGTTCGACGACGCTATTATTAGCTGTGTGCTGATTGGCTGTTGCTCGAACGATGATTGGATGAAGCCTGCGCCTGTGACGTCATGGGGAGTATAAAAGGAGAAGCGATCCAGTGATCGAGAGCATCCTCGGCCAGGGGCCGAACAGGTTGGAGCTGTATTAGCTACGATTGACAGATATTATGCATATGACTTCAATTTCCATCGCATTCCCGTAGCTACCAGTAGCCAGCCCACCACAGTAAAAGCAATTTTGTAACTCCCCATTTACGGGAGTAATTTGGAACTTTCGATAATCGTTCACATTCGGAACACAAACTTGCGGTGAAGCCTTTGCGGTCTGAATATGTGAGTCTACAGATGTAGAGGCAGGATGTTCTTTGATGGATGACTCGCTGCATCTGCCGGCCATGCCTAAAAGTGGTATTTCAAACGCCGTTGCACCAATCGTGTAAATTCTTTCAACTTTCGACCGCAGCAAGTAAACTCTGCCTGGTGCATCTTCAGAGCTGGTTGATGTACCCAGCACCGTGAAGCGTTGTATAGTATCTTCATTTATCTCTGACAACCCCCACTTGTGACGGGTTGCTTACACCTTCCATCCGTGCCATCAGTGTATGGGAACTTTCTTCACTACATAGTACTATCGTATCTTTTACTGACTGCTCATTAGACATTCTATTAGGCCTACAGCACTAAGCGATGCACTCCCACCATGAGTGTCCTTGCGAAACTCTTGTTTGTGGAAAACAGCTTGTGGGAACCAGCCTGCGGGAACTTTCCAGCTTCCGGAGAGCACATCATTTCACGTCGACTACGGATCTACGTCTCAATTTCAGTAACATGGTAGCCTAATTTGGGAATGACTACCCAGTATTCAAGTAACCATACTTCACCGTTTAATTATTTCTCTATATAGGTTTTGTTAATTATCTTGTATCCGTACTAACGGTTCCGATGACTAAAGGAACCGTAATGGTCTTAGGACCAATAGTTATAATTCTGTATTTGTTAAATAGTTATTTTCATTTTCCTCAATGTGTTGCTAACCGCACTATAGTAGGTTCGTTAACCGGTATTACTATATATATCTTAATTATTGCCACCGGATTGTTTGTTCTGGTTAGATTACGTAGGTATATGGCCAGGGGCCATCCGTTAAATTGTTTTGCTTAAGTTATAGAAAATATAGGGATGCAGTGCGCATAGGAAACACTATACAGCAACATTTATATATGCAGCATTTTCTTCCGCCACCAACAATTTTTCACTGAGGTCGCTGTCCATGCTATAACTCTGTTTAGCCGGCATGCTACTGACTAAACCTTTTCTATTCAGCTCGATAGGATAGGTTCAAAATGATTAGAGACACTTTCTTCATTACATACTGTGCAATATATTCTCCTCTTCCGGCAGTGCAATAATCTAGCCCCGCACTCCGGTAAGACTCATAACTCCAAGATATTGTCTCTCTTCATATTCCTCTTAGCCTTGTGGCTTCTTAATAGTTTGGACGTCCCTATCCGCACCATGGGCTGATCCGACTCTGGGAAACTATTGGGGTTTCCGAGCGGTGATGGCTAGGGTGCGGTATCACATACATGTTCCCATGTATAGGATACTTAGTAGATAGTACTTCAAGCCAATGTAGGAAAGCACTGTGTAAACACATGTATTAATTATTATTTTATTTACTGACAACCCTCCCACACCGCAGTGCAAAACTGGCAACTTGTATATAAACCTAATGACTGGTTAAACGGTTAGTTCCATAGGACCCGGCGACGGGCGGGATATGTATTCTCACCGAATTCTGTTAAAATGTCTGGGCATGATATTTAGATCTGCCACGCCCTTATGGGAAGGACATTTACAGTGTGCATTCGTCTCTCTTACCCCCACCATAACGATAGGAGATATGGCCTAATAATGCTTTCGTGAAATGTAAACCATGTCTTGTAATGTTTCATGTGGATTCCTTGTCCGGAGCGAAGTGGTTTTGTACCCTTGATTTAGCTAGCGGTTACTGGCAAGTAGCCACGACTGAAGCTGATATGGAAAAGACCGCATTCGTTTGTAGGAACGGTCTTTTCCAATTCTGTAAGATGCCCTACAGGTTGTGCAATGCCCCCGGAACTTTTGAACAACTCAGTGAGCAGGTATTGACTACCCTGCAATGGGAGATCTGTCTCTGGTACATCGATGACGTAATCGTCTTTGGACCCATGTTTGAGCAAACCTTAGTCAATTTAGACACCGTGCTATCAAGATTCCGCACGGCTATTTTGAAACTCAAACCAAAGAAATGTCATCTCTTCAGACAGAGTGTCGAGTTCCTGGGACACGTCATATCCGGTGATGGAGTGGCTACACAGCCATCAAAAACTACGGCAATAGCAGAGTGGCAATGGCCCTCTTCAGTTACGGAGACGCGGAGTTTCCTTGCCTTATGCCAGTACTATCGCGGTTATATCCGACATTTCAGCGAGATTGCTTCACCCCTCTACCAGATCACCGAGAAAGATCAACATTTTGAGTCAATTAGTGAGTGTGAAGGCTCCTTCAATACTTGCTCACCCTAATCCAAACCTCGATTTCATCTTAGACACTGATGCGTCAGCTTTCGCTATCGGCTCAGTTCTATCTCAGGTCACCGAAGACGGAACAGAGCAGGTGTTGGGTTATGGTTCGTGTACTCTGAATAAAATGGAGAAAAGATACGCAGCCACCAAGCGAGAATTATTGGCGGTGGTCCATTTCGTCAAATGTTATAAACACTTCCTGTACATGCACCCTTTTACACTCTGTACAGAACATGCCATGTACGGTGGCTCAGGAACTTAAAAAATCCGGAGGGCCAGGTAGCGAGATGGCAGGAATCCCTGCAGGCCTATAACTTTAGCGTTGTTCACCATCCCGGAAAATTGCATGGAAATCCCGACGCCCTTAGCAGAATCGGTGTGGAGGCTGAACACGAAGAGGCTGCCACCATGACACAGTCAACACAGCCATCTCCAGAGTTCCCCGAATTGCGGTGCACAGAGTGGAATCCGGAGAAAATCGCACACCACCAAACAACAGACGTGAAGACACGAAATATATACACGTGGATTCAGGAGGGGGTACGTCCTCCTAAGGAATCAGTGACACCTTTATCCCCCCTGGCTAAATATTATTACCAACTGTTCAAAGAATGTCAAATAATAAATAACGTTCTGTACATTAATGACCTTTTGGTAGTTCCGGAAAATTATCGAGAACCTATATTGAAACAACTACATGATAACGCCGGACATTTGGCCGTGGAAAGGACTGTTGCCCATATCAAACTGAGATTTCACTGGATCGGGATTCGCGATAGTGTCAAGGCATGGGTTGCCAAATGTATCCTGTGTCAAAGACGTGTTGTTGGCCAACACCATATCGCACCATCGCAAATTAAGATTGTTGGTGCACTGTGGGAGCAAGTGGCTATCGACGTGCTCGGACCATTGAATACGACGGATAATGGAAATAAATACATCCTCGTATTACAAGATTATTTTACGAAGTGGGTAGAAGCATTTGCTTTGCCGGACCAAGAGGCATCCACCGTAGCGGAGGTCTTGGCCAGCAATGTGTTCTGCCACTTTGGTATGCCTTATGAACTGCACTCCGATCAAGGAAGTAATTTTGAGAGCCGGCTCATATCAGAGCTCTGCAAATTATTCCATATCGTCAAAACAAGGACAAACTCCGTACCACCCCCGGAACGATGGGATGGTAGAGAGATTCAACAAAACTCTCGCGGAGATGCTTACTAAGGAAACACCCCTTGATTGTAGCAATTGGGATCAATGTCTCCGATATGTGCTCATGGCTTACAGCACTTCAGAACATTCCAGCACGGGCTACACCCCTTCTCGGCTAATGTTAGGCTATGAATTAGCCTTACCCCTGGACCTGGCCATGCCATGGATACCAGGGGGGAAAAATTCACCATCTCTCTATGTCGAACTCTTGCGGCAAAGGATAGAACAAGCCCATGAGCTAGTGAGAGAAACACTATCCACTGCACACCAGCGGCAAAAGACATGGCACATGTGCATGGAGATCCATATGAAGCAGGAAGAATGGTTTGGGTACACGATTCACGACGGTCTGCAAACGTGCCAAGTAAACTGAGTTACCAGTGGAAAGGCCCCTTTGTGGCAGTAGGTAAGACATCAGATGTGACCTACTGCATCCGTGTTTCGGATGGCATGATCTCAGTCATCCACTTCGATCGACTTAAACCTTGTGTCAGTGACGACCCAGCACCAAAGCTCGGACTGGGAATTTCTCATGACACCGGTACGCAGACAGATATTTCTACGGAAATTAGTATTCCCATGGTTAGCGCAGAGCACTGCAGTGCCAGTTCAGCCCCAGTTCTACCAAGCCAGAACGTGGATGAACAAGCGGCTAACACTGACGATGATGACGAGATACGTACTCGCCCTCTCCATCCTCAGCCCGGGTCTACTAGGTCTGGGAAGTCGTATCTGAAGAATGTTGTGTTTGTTTTGTCCAAGGGACCAGATGGAAAAGTTGTTCCTCCGATCTCTTCCTACTCCCACCCACCTCATGCTATGCCCCCCCCCCCATCATAGAGTTACCACAAGCAGAAGCTGTGGCTGACCCAAGCCATGATTCCTGTGGGGTGGAACATGTGGTGAATGGCATGGAAGTTAAGAGGCTGGATGAAGCCTTGGCGTGTCTAGAACCGCAGAACCGTACAACAAGGTGTACCCGACCACCGACCAAAATCACCAAAATGGAGAGGGATAGGCTCCTCGAATGTTTTTGGCGAACAGGCGGCAGTGGGCCCGTGAGGGTCCGGAGGCACGTAAAATCATTTGTATAGGACTGAGGAGATACTGAAGGCCTCCGTGTCTAACGAAGGATGAATCAACATCCTACTGTGGTACCGTCTAGTTGGCGCAATGTTCAGGCTGCTGAGATTTGTTTATTGGTCCAATCTCAGTAAGTGGACATGCATGGTACGTGGATGACAGCCCACATCCAGGGCGCTACAAGGGTCTGCAAACTCTTGAGGGACGCGGTTTGTCAGAGATGCCCTGCAGGCAAGGCCGGTGAAAATGGTCAACATTCGTATACTGTTGGCAAATAGATATGGATCAGACTATTGGTTGCGCCTGAGTATGTGCTCAGATGGTGATCGCTATCAACTGGGTCGCCGGCCGGTCGTCTTGATCATGTCAGTTCATCAACCCGTTTCCGGTTATGAGTGGTCAAGATGGCTCAATGTACAGTCAGGCCATGGCAAGCATTCATATTGCGAGTCATGTCTCCTGTGATCAGAGGTCATGAAATGTGATTCTTTGGGAAGCAGGAGGGTATGTGCGTGAGCCGGATGAGTGGAGCAGTCCAGTGCCCAGGTACCCGTGGGATGAATGATCTGTCTAGTACGATCTGCACAGGGCCTCTCAGCTAAAATGACGTCAAAAGTATGATCTACGCGAAGGCCTTAGTAGCGATGGATCTAGCAGACATCACCTCCATGGTACGGTCTATGCGGGGCTACGGTCCCTTGCCAAGATGACCCTATTGGCGCCCAGTACTGTGTTCGCTCTGGTCGGAAGTCGTCAGTGTGCATCTTGACTCTGTCCCGGATTATGACCCCTAGCTTGGACAGGTCTTTATCTCAGGCATGTATGGAGAGGTACCTTGCCAAGGCTGCATCCTGTGTGGGGAACTGGGCGTCCGTCCGGCGTGGCGGGGACAGGGAACCACACCGGGAAGGCCAAAGGGTACAAGTGACCAATTCCCCCTCAAGCGGCACCCATATCGTCCGCCGCACCAACACCCCAAATCCAATTGGCATCCCTTATCTACACACCAAGTTCGGACATCACCAGCCCAGTCCAATTCACACTCCACTCGTCATCTGTTGGCCGTCAATCTTCAGGTATCTTCTTCTTCTTTTCGATCGCTGGTATCACACTTGGAGAGCCGTTCTCAAGATGAAATCCGTGGTTTTCTGCAGTTCTTCCACAGGCCCATACAGCTTTTCAAGAAAAGAGGTTGAAAAAGGCCATATCTCTTCTCTCAGCAGCTGATACGTACTGCAACATTGAAGTATGTGCTCTGTGGTCTGTTCTGCTTCTCCACAAGGACAAGCTGGCGATGTCGTAAGGTGAAACCGCCTGTACATGTGTTGGTTTGGTCTGTTATGTCCAGTTCTGAGACGAAAAATGGTCACTTGCTCTGGCCTCGAGAGATGATGGTAGGCATCTTCTGATTGAGGTGATCTATAGAGTGACTTGATGATAGTCTTCATCTCTGTATGACCATGTTTTCTGTCTGATTCTCTTCTGCACCCACCTTTGCCATCTTGTCTGCTTCCTCATTTCCTTGGACTCCACAGTGTGAGGGGATCCACTGCAATGCTATCCGAAAGCATTTGATGGTTTGTAGTGCTTCTTCAAGTTGTGGCAGCTTACCTTTGGTGATAGCCTCAAGGACGGAGCGGGCATCAGATAAAAAGACAATCTGTGCAATAGGGTCTGCTGTTCTGCTGATGGTATTAGCTGCATGGACCAGTGCTTCGACTTCAGCTCTGTAGTTTGTGCAGTGTTTGCCTGTCGGTTTTGCAGCTGACTCATGTTGTCCGTTTGGATACTGTATGTGCAGTCCGGCACCTCTGCTCCTAATTGCATCTTTGGCTGATGCATCTGTGTAGATCCTTATCCATGTCTCCTGAGGGTACATTTCTTCCAGCATGGCTAGGGTCAGGGCCTTCTTGCTCACAACACTGTGTTCATCTTTGGTTGTGAAATGAGGTACTGTGGTGCGAATAGCTATGCTCTCTAGTTTGTTTTGCCAGGGTGGAGGATCAAGGGTGTGGTTTGGTCTGCTATTTGTGCTGGCAACATTTCTTGGTGTTTCCTTTGAAGTGCTTTTGTCTCTTTCACAAAACTTGAACTTTTAAGTCTCCCTGATGACAGTTGTGCTTGCCTGATCTTCATCGGGTGGGTGTTGAACGATTTGAACTTTGCAGCTTGGATCAGTGCTTTGCATTCCCTTCCTTAGATAAGTGGAGGGGGGGGGGGGCGGATGCCTGCTGCCTGCTCCATTTTTTCTATTGGTGTTGATCTCATTCCACCAGTGATGATGCGCAGGGCCTGGTTTTGTACTCTGTCAAGGTTCTGTTGATGAGATTTAGCTGCTGTCATCCATGAGCTGGATCCATACTCAAGGTGTGGTCGACCGGCACCTAGGTAGATGGTCTTGAGGATACTTTCATTGGCACCGCACTTTGTTCCTGCCAGCTTCCTCATGATGTTTTGCTTTCTTCTGGCCTTTGTCTCTGCGTTCTGGATGTGCTCCTTCCATGTTAATCTTCTGTCATAGGTGACCCCCAGGTATATCTGCTGGTCCTCGTACTCGAGTGGAGTACCGCTCAGCATCAGATTGCCAACCTTGGTTTTGGTGGACAGTGAGAATAGCATGGCTGATGATTTTTCTTTGTTGATGGTAATACACCAGTGATTGGCCCAAGCTGTAATTCTGTCCAAGGCGAGCTGCATTCTGTACGTGGCGGTCGTTGTGTACTCCTCGGTGCACCAGAGTACGAGGTCATCTGCATAGAGGGCTGCTTGGATCCCATTGGGCAGCTCTGCTACAATGTCATTAATGAAGAGTATGAACAGAGTTGGTGATAATACTCCGCCTTGTGGTACCCCTTGTCTCAGCAATACATTCTGTCCAAATTGTCCATCCACCAGCACCCTAGCTCTGCGATTGTGTAGGTATGACTTGGTCCATCAGAACATGTTGCCACTGATGCATGTGCGCCGGAGCTTCACGAGGAGGCCATCCTTCCACATCTTGTCAATGTCTTCTGCAGATCGATAAAGGCAGCTAGCATCACCTTCTTGGCTTGAAAAGTGTCCTCTATAATCTTCAGGTATGAGAGAGAAAGCTGCAACAGAGGAGGTGGTGTCCCACACCGCACCGACCAACATTACCCCCCCCCCCTCCCCCCCCCCCCCCCCCCCTGCGGTGGGTAGGGAAGCAGCCTGTTCAGCAGACTCTCGGTTTGAATTTTCCCGGTGTCTAAAAACTACGACAGGACACCAACTGTCATGTAATGGGAGATGACCACATCCCCCTATCCAAAGGCTGCCCCATCCAATAGGCCTACCATACTCCCCCGTGAGCAGTCAGAACATCACACAACAGACAGAACGTCAACACTTACAAAGAACATACCAGCTTTCAGGACTGGATACGTCAATTCATCATTGCGCCTACATCACAGACTTGCTCAGTTATACTCAGAATAATGGAGACATTCAACGTCGGCAACAACAGCATTTAGCAGCATCTACCGGTCTTAATTAATTACCAGTAGAGACATAAGAATTCCTGCAACAAATTCCTCCCGCACAGAACTGCGGGAGAAATAATACCTCCCGCAGACTACATCTCCCGCAAATAACAACAGACTTGCCATTTACCAGTGTGGAAAACTGGAATGCGCCCACTTTGCTTATAACATTGGCATCATACCGCAGCCCGGACATCCCGACAACAGCATTATCATCAACAGACAGCAACCAACAAATCTCCCGCACACACCTTCTTATCCAGTTACGGGAGAACTGATCATATGGATATCAGGAATGCACCACAGCCATCTACAGTACGCAACACGGGAGAGACGCTTGTCCAGCGTCCTCCCCTACCCCTTTCTCCCGACGTCATACGGAAACAGCTAAACTACGTACGTCATCTACACATAATAACAGTCAATATTATTAAGAGAGCAAGATGCCCGTATTGTCGTCAGTCACGAGTAGGATTTTACCACCGAAAAGTTGAATTCGACAATGGTTTGATCAAAGTTATGACAGCATCCAACAGGTCATCTTCGTTCTAAAGTAACTCTGTCCCACCCACGGGCTCGGGAAATACCCTCAGGGTTCAATAAAGTTGACATTCACGCCGCCTCTCCCTCCCACCTCCCGCACCTGGCGGCCATAAACACGTCACCATCACCACAGCACAAGTACCATCCGCAGAGAACCAGTCACGCATAACAGATTCAAATCACCAACATGACAGAAACACAGACACTCAGGTTGACTGTATTCACAATCTCCGAATGACGGAATTGTAATCGTAAAAATTGTTTCACACATGTTTGCGAGTTGTACTGTAATTTGGCAATTACTAAAATGGTACAAATGTATTTGATCTAAGCCGGGACGGAGCTAATTCTACCGATCGAGGAGAATACTTGGCCAGCCCTCCCGCTCGGAAAAGACAGCTATCTTGACGTGATCAGTAATGTTGATCTACCGCATGAATAGAACTGTTTAAACCACTCATAAAAATTACTTGCAACTTAACTGTTAAATTTTTTATTAGGAGCACAACTGCTCTACCGTGCTACAAAATCATTAGCGCATGGGCCGGTAAAGCGGCATCAAAAATCCTGCAGTAAAATCACAGAGAGAATTTCTAAAATTCTCTCCTGTGCGTTCCAGTCTATAATCAACACGGACTGAGAACTACCTATTACAGACACGTACCAAGACGCATGTTAAAGAACTCGCGCAAATACAGGACATTATGAAGATCTTGATGTAACATATATATTTTTATCTCTCGCCTCTGCAACAGACTACATCTCAGCAACAGCATTTTGGCCGTCGCCATAGACAGCATACACGTTTCCGATCAACCACGTGCTTTTTAGAGCCACGTGACCTTTACTACTATTTCCAGTGAGTTGGATCAAACGCTTTAAACAAAAGAGCCGCCCAAAAGCGCAACTACCACAGCATGATGGAGGAGTGGCGAGGGTGAGTCCGGGAGATTACCACTGACGTCACCTGGCTCCCACACACCCCATCAGGCGCTCCAGCCTAAAATTCGAATAGGCAAGTTTATAAGCATCCAACCTGGAAAAACGCCTCACGCTAATTAAAAGGTGATGCTCTGCAAGGACAAAGTAGTACCACATTTCTATGTTGATCGGAGGCTGTTAAATGTGCAAAATAAAGACAATTTTAACGAGCCATTCTTCCTATAGTTACAACTGCTCCCCTCATATGGGAGGAATTACTCCTAAGACGTCCAGGCTAAAAGCAAGGAAATATTCACATAAGAATGACCGAATCACCTGTAAAACTTTTTAGGTGTGGTCATCCGCCGCCTGTGACGTCACCCAATAGTATAAAAGGAGGAAGTGCGCTCTGAAACTTTGTCTTCCCGTCAAAACTAGACACTAGGGAAGAACATAGCATTAGGCTTCTTTCGTGTCGCAAACTAAATTCTGCTGTTTTTCTTATTATTATTTTGTTATTATATTTGGCCTGGAAAGTTATAAACCATGAAGAGATAGGGCATTAGGTTTTGAATAAAGTTCCCACAACTAACTACCATGCGGGAACGAGCTGTCACTTCTTGAAGATCTCGCATTGTCGGATTCCGAAGAAGAAGAAGAATCGGTGCCAGGTCCGAAGCAGTTCCCATGTAGCTCATTGCTGACTAGCGGAGAGCCATATACCAGAACTTTCACTAGGAAATCCGACCGCACCCTTCATATTAATAAGGATCATCTCTTTCAATCAGCCTTTTGTGTGACATGCCAGTACCTCTACACCGCACTTCGGCATCATCATCGTGTGTTGGAAGTGATGTTAGTTCCTGGGGAAGAGAATGAGGATCGTGCCATTCTAGCCATGCGCTTCGAATCTCGGCTCCCGGTCAAGGTTCTCCTGACCAAGAAAATGGCCCACACGAAAAACACCATGCGTAGATATCCCGTTGGACATCGTCTTCCCGTGGCTACAGCAAGTAATGTACCGACAGCCAGACGTGCAATTCTGCCCACAGTCGTGTCTGGAAATGTTACGCCGGTACCTATCACTTCATCCACACCAGTCCTGACGCAAAGTAGGAAGCAGAAATCTCCCCTAAAATACAGTGCGATGGCTCCCGCACCAGTTACTAGCCAATCAGCTATGGTTACCACACCGGCCACCGTAGAAGCACAGACAGTGACAGCCAGTCAGCCAATCTCAGTGGTGATTACGACACCTGCAGGGATAGACATTTCCAGTTATCCACAGTCTCCATCTCTACCGGAGCTAACCATAGATGAAGGACCGGGACCATCACAGCCTGTGACAATCAGCGTAACTCCGACCTGTGTTATTCAGCATCCGCCTCCTTGCCTTTCTGACCCAGTAGTCAGGAAGGGAACCACGCCAGAACGTTCATACGTGGGAAAGAAACAGATCGCCCACACACAGGATATCCATCCCATACCGAACATTACTGCTAGTCGTCTGCTAAAGTATGCAAGTTCCGAAAGATGTCGTCTCCTGCCGTATCCGTTCCCACACCATGTCTTCAGCAGACGGTACAGCTCCCCGCCCTCACCACGACAACTACAGCAACCACCACACCAGCTACAACCTCCATCATCATGTCAGCTCCCGCCACCACCACATCAGCAACATTGGCAACTACTAGTACCGCCGCTGCTACACGGACGGATATCCTGGAACCAATGGTAACTGTGAGGGACATCATGGATGCCCATATTTCTGCCACCATCACTTCGGATGTTTTGGACAGTGCCAATAATAATGATGATGAGAGCATTTCAGCAATGACAGTGCATTCACCGCGACCTACCACCGTTAGTCGCAGGACCCAAACTCGATGGGGAAATTTAGCAGCTGAGGTGTAATCATGTGTAATTCAGCAGAAATGTTAATAGGCGATTAGTGGAAATGTGTTAATTATTACTTTATTTTTGACATATTTTTCTTCTTATTAAATATGTTAGAATTGAATCCCATCCCTAGGATGACTACGGTTAACCTACACAGCCACACACTTTAAGTGTCCGGTTGCATCTCATACAAAATGAGCACTGTGGACTCTAATGTTGTAAGGACGTCGTGTGTGACTTAAAGAATACTACCTCCCGCAGTGCAATCACGTCACAATCCCGTCATGCAGTCTCAGCCTCGCTGAGGCTGCCTGATAAACCAGTTTTAAGTTATTATTATATATCTTATTTTTCTTATTAATTTTCTTCCTGTCTTAGACGTCAGGACGGATATGGGGTCAGCGAGAGATGCCCGTTGCGGACCCACAAGGCCGGGCCGCAAATATATATTTTAGATATACATAATAATAATAATACTTGGTGATACATGTTGCGTGCCCCTTCATTTACCCGGGGTACGCAAGTAATTTGGTGTGATTAATAAAAACATACCTCATAAGGGTATGTTACATAGGTAATATTTATATATTGTCTTTTTGTTATTATATTTTTATATATATTTAAACTTAAATGGTGGTAGGTTGGAGCTTGGGTGTTCTTTGTGATTATGATTATCTGCACTAATTGGAACACCAATGCAAGCTATTGTTTAGGATCATATACTAAATAAAATTATAGCACGCACCGTAATATTAATAATAAAAAGAACAAAAAAAAAAAAAGGCTTGGAAAAATAATTCCAGGTCAAAAATTGAAAACTAAGAGTATGCCTCCCCTCCTCTTGGCACCCCTATGTGCTATGTCTCTTGAATACGCGTCTATGCGTCACTACTCCTCTCCGGCCACGCACCTACCCGGGAAGTCTATGATTCCAGCCTAGCGTATGTCCATGCGTCGATCCGCCATGCGTGATTGTTTGCCACGGATGTCAAACTAGGAGGGGGTGGTGTAGTTCGGATCGACCGGTTGGGTACCGGCTGTACCAGCTAAGCTGGGTACGCGCTGCTCGTCTAGGATTCGTTCTCTGAACACGCCCCTCTGGGTAGGGCTATAAGCATATATAGGCCTATGGGAGAGAGAGCGTGTCGAAAAATGACTAAGTTCGTTAAAATGCATTATGCGCATGCGGGCGCCAGGACACTGTTTCTATGGAGCGCGTAGTTATGACCTAGATAGGATGGCGCTTATAGTGTACCGAGCTGGTACTCTGTAATTCTTATTGATTATCTGTTCCCGTTAAATCTAGCATTAATCAAGACCAGAATTCGACGGGCTTCCCAAATCTGTAAACCATTTCAAAATCGGTTGAGAAATGGCTGAGTTATCCAGGAAAACTCTTCTGGATTACCTTCAAAATATTGCCCTGACGTCATAACCACGTGGACATAAAGCTTCTAGAATGTTCTAGAACGTTCGACGACACTATTATTAGCTGTGTGCTGATTGGCTGTTGCTCGAACGATGATTGGATGAAGCCTGCGCCGGTGACGTCATGGAGAGTATAAAAGGAGAAGCGGTCCAGTGATCCAGAGCATCCTCGGCCAGGGTCCGAACAGGTTGGAGCTGTATTAGCTACGATCGACAGATATTACGCATATGACTTCAGTTTCCGTCGCATTCCCATAGCTACCAGTAGCCAACCCACCACAGTAAAAGCAATTTTGTAACTCCTCATTTACGGAAGTAATTTGGAACTTTCGATAATTGTTCATGAATACTACATCTACATTCGGAACACAAACTTGCGGTGAAGCCTTTGCGGCCTGAATATGTGAGTCTACAGATGTAGAGGCAGGATGTTCTTTGATGGATGACTCGCCAGATCTGCCGGCCATGCCTAAAAGTGGTATTTCAAATGCCGCCGCACCAATCGTGTAAGTTCTTTCAACTTTCGACTGCAGCAAGTAAACTCTGCCTGGTGCATCTTCAGAGCTGGTTGATGTACCCAGCACCGTGAAGCTTTGTTTTGTATCTTCATTTGCCTCTGATGACCCCCGCTTGTGATGGGATGTTTACACGTTCCATCCATGCCATCGGTGTATGGGAACTTTCTTCACTACATAGTACTATCGTATCTTTTACTGACTGCTCGTTAGACATTCTATTAGGCCTACAGCACTAAGCGATGCACTCCCACCATGAGTATCCTTGTGGAACTCTTGTTTGTGGAAAACAGCTTGCGGGAACCAGCCTGCGGGAACTTTCCAGCTTCCGGAGAGCGCATCATCTCACGTCGACTACGGATCTACCTCTCAATTTCAGTAACATGGTAGCCTAACTTGGGAATGACTACCGAGTATTCAAGTAACTATACTTCACCGTTTAATTACTCCTCTATATAGGGTTTGTTAATTATCTCACATCCGTACTATTGGTTCTGATGACTAAAAGGAACCGTAACGGTCTTAGGGCCAATAGTTATAATTTCTGTATTTGTTAAATAGTTATTTTCATTTTCCTCAGTGTGTTGCTAACCGCACTATAGTAGGTTCATTAACCTGTATTACTATATATATCTTAATCATTGCCACCGTATTGTTTGTTCTGGTTAGATTACGTAGGTATATGGCCAGTGGCCATCGGTTAAATTGTTTTGCTTAAGTTATAGAAAATATAGGAATGCAGTGCACATAGGAAACACTATACAGAAACATTTATATATGCAGCATTTTCTCCCGCGACCAACAATTTTTCACTGAGGTCGCTGTCCATGCTATAACTCTGTTTAGCCCGCATGCTACCGACTAAACCTTTTCTATTCAGCTCGATAGGATAGGTTTTAAAAAATGATTAGAGACACTTTCTTCATTATATACTGTGTAATATATTCTCCTCTTCTGGCAGTGCGATAATCTAGCCCCGCACTCCGGTAAGACTCATAACTCCAAGATTTTGTCTCTCTTCATATTCCTCTTAGCCTTGTGGCTTCTTAATTGTTTGGACGTCCCTATCCGCACCATGGGCTGATCCGACTCTGGGGAACTATTGGGGTTTCCGAGCAGTGATGGCTAGGGTGCGGTATCACATACACATTCCCATGTATCTTCGGATACTTAGTACTTCAACCCAATGTAGGAAAGCACTGCGAAAACACATGTATTAATTATTATTTTATTTACTGACAACCCTCCCGCACCGCAGTGCAAATCTTGCAACTTGTATAGAAACCTAACGACAGGTTAAACGGTTAGTTTCATAGGACCCGGTGACGGGCAGGATACATAATCTCACCGAATTCTGTTAAAATGTCTGGGCATGATATTTAGATCTGCCACGCCCTTACAGGAAGGACATTTACGGTGTGCATTCGTCTCTCTTACCCCCACCATAATGATAGGAGATATGGCCTAATAATGCTTTCGTGAAATGTAAACCATGTCTTGTAATGTTTCATGTGGTTGCGAAGCAGAATGTCTGGATTCTCACCCAGTTCGGAGATCCCACGAAGTAACATGTATGAGCGCTGTCTACAGTATTGATGTCCTCGGGCATCTGTTCTCCATAACAGCCATGTCTAATAGCTAGGTAAATATCCGCCAGTTGCGACCTAAACTAATTCTTGTTTTGAAAACAACTAAAAGGAATTAAGCAAAGCAGAAGGCCCGCAGAAATAAAGCGCCAACTACTAACTCAGCATATTAGGAATCACATAAGACAGTGATGAAGGAATCCATCGGGAATCTTCTGTTCCGTCTTCACGAAAAACAGTACGCGCCCCTATAGTCATAATCTCACTAGGTATGGTCTTTTCTTTCTACAGAATTTTTGTTTGAAATATTAGAGTGGGCCTATTTTTGCCTACTATTCTTCTCGTGCTTTAAGCCATGGCGACACCTTCCCGAGACGGAGGCCTGCACGAGGCACGTGCCTCTCGCAAGGATTCAGCGACGACGGTCCATGCCAGGATAATACTCCTCACCCAAAATAGCACTAGGAGTAGCGCCTGCGTGAGGCACATCACTCTTTCGTCTGAGATAGCCTTCTGCCTTTCAGCTTAGAGGTATAATAACTTATATTAAGTTAAATAGCTATGTCTCGTGTACGGGAGCCTCCCTTGCAGGGATACCTCTGCAGACCTACAAGTCTGTGTGGTACCTCCGGGAGCACCATGTTTAAAAGTTCATTTACCTGCCTCTATGTCTTGTATTTTGTCGCCAAATCTTACCAACAACGCATTCTCCAGTTCTGTGTATGATAGGGTGTAGTCTGTTCCTAAGTCTGCCAGAACTTGTAGAGCTTTTACGGACAGCTTTGCGGCTAAGTACTCCCCGATTTGGCGATTGTTCCACCAGTTTGTCCTACTTATTATTTCAAATTGTACTTTATAATTGGCCCAATCAGTCTCCCCGCTAAATTCGGGGGGGGGGGGAGGGGCAAAATGATCCGGCCAGGTCCTCGTGGAGACGTAATGGGCGCGAAACCTGGTGGTGGTGCTGGTGAAACTGATGAGAACGCTTATGCTGGTTGGCGTGTGGGTGGTGGTAGTGGTGGTGTTTCCCATCGATGTACCTGTTGATGCTGATGTTGTCACGTCCGTGAAGGTGATTCCCATCGATGATGTTGTGCACGATATGTTGCTTCTGCCAAATACCGCCCTGATGTGGGTCCATAGCCAGGTGTAAGTCTATAGACGGGTGGAGGCATGCTGTGTAGACGATGTGGAAGTTCTTGATGCTGTGACGGATATTCCTCGTATGGAGGCGGTGCGGGTGACTGACAAGAATGATGCATGTGATGTGGACGTCTTTTGATGTATTGCTGAAAAGGTGTTGCTGTCTCCTCCAGTTCGTAATGTGGTACTGGTGGGTAGTACGGTGAAGACGCACGAAAAGGAGGAGGTATGGGATATGGTATATGAGCGGCTGGCCGCTGGTCACCCATTGATGACGTTGGCGAACATAATGGTCATGAAGGTTGAGGTTGCCCCCATAGGGGTCTTTGACGTGGTCATCCACGATCCAGCGTAGATGGTGGTGGTCCATCACGGCGATCCGATAAAGTGATGTATTGAGTCCCCACCTGCAAGGTATTGCAGAATGTCCCCTCGCTGATCGGTGAGAACTCGTGTTGAGGCGGTGCTGGTTGTTCCACACTGGGGAAATTATTGACATTGTCGGTGGGCACGTGAGCAGTATGTCCATCATATGATGCTACTTCCATCACAATACACCCTTTGGCCTTCCAGGTGTGTGGTCTGTCTCCATCACGGGACGTCGCTCAGCGCTTCACACAGGGATGCATCCTAGGCTAGGTGCCTTTCCCGCATATGCGTATGAGACTAAGGACTATGTCTATAAGAAATATAATTGGGGAACATAGCCCATAGGACAGTTAGTCCAACACGAGACCCATGCTCATAAAAACATGATCGCAGAACATAGCCCATGGGACACTAGTCTAACATGAGATCGAGAACATGCCCCCCAAGAAACATGATTAAGGAACATAGTCCACGATCCTTTCAAGTGATGCCCCTCTCACGCATATACCCTCCCGCTTCCCAAAGAATCACTTTTCATGACCTCTGATCATGGGCTCGCAATATGAACACTTACCATGGCCTGACTGTACATTAAGCCATCTTGATCACGCATAACCAGCAATGGGTTGATGAACTGACATGATCAAGACGGTTGGTGACCCAGTTGATAGCGATCACCATCTGAGCTCACTCTCAGAGGCAACCAATGGTCTGATCCATATCTATCTGCCAACAGTATATGAACTTTGATCGTTTTCCCCAGCCTTGCCAACACAGCGAACTTCTAGTCTGCTAGAGATGTCCTGGGTGTGGACTATCATCCACGCACCAGGCATTTCCACTTACAGAGACAGGATGAACCAAAAATCTCAGTAGCCCGAACAATACGCTGACTAGACGATACCACAGTAGGATGTTAATTCATCCTTTGTTGGACACGGATGCCTTCAGTGTCGCCTCAGCCCTATGTATCCGATTGTACATGCTCCTGCACTCTTGCCAGCCCACTGCTGCCTGTTCTCGACACCCCTCGAGGAGCCTATCCCTCTTGGTGTCGAGGGAGAGCTGACTGGCGGATGATGGAGACTGAAACTCGCGGGTGTTGAGTGTAGGCGTGGGTTCACTTCTCATTCGAGCCCCACATTGGGTGCCACTTGTAGCTCATGGGGGTATGCGCTGATCCGCCATGACGTTTCCGCCCATCGCACCGCAAGTGCACGATGTTCGGGAGTGCTGGTTAGCTGCAGATCTCGGTGTTGCAGATCCCGTATCCATCTCTCTGAGAAATACAAAGACAGACTTCTAGAGCCGGTGGAACACTGATGTTCCAGTGGGGCCATGCAGCCATTGCCGCCAATATTGAACCACATGTTGTCATCCCAACTGTTTGTGTCATCGGTGTGTCTAGCCATATTAATTTAGAGATATGGAACAATCATAATTAAACAGTAGAAATATTAATGTACTAGACAAACAATGTGTTTCGTTTGACAGTAATTGAGCACAATAATACACAACATAGAGCTATCCGGTGTCCTTTCCACGTGGTGTCACCGGAGGTACCACACAGGTCCTTGAATCCACAGAGGTATCCCCGCAAGAGAAGCATCCGCAACGAAGTCACTAGGTAGCTTAATATAAGCTAATATACCCCTAACACACACAAAGAAAATATTGTTGTTGTGAGAGGAAAGTGCCTCGCGCGGGCCTCCATCACAGGAAAATGCCTTCAACACCGAGGCAGAGGAAAGAAACTGGCAAAAAGGGGCCACTCTTTTGTTCAACAGAAAATGCTAAGTGCTGAAGATCCTAGTG